>DWJZ01000201.1:0-39040 GCA_018249125.1 Asbolis capucinus
CCAAATTAAGCGTTAGCTTGTGCTATGGTGATCAGATAACTGATAAACATACATATATACTTTTAAATACATACTTATATAAATATTTCTATTACACATCCAGACACACAGAACAAACATGCTCATCACAGAAAAGTTTGATCTGATGGGATTCGAACCCACGACCACCGGTTTAGTAGTCAGGTTCACTAACCACTAGACCAACTGGCCTGTCAATTCAATGGCTAGGCTTCAAGCCTTTGATGGCCCAATACTGAGCATGGGTCTTTCCTCGCACTGGAGATCTAGAGCATACTCCACTGCGCTACTCCAATTCGGGTTGGTAGACTGGTTAGTGGGCAAACCAAGTGTCGCAAGTTTTTATGTCGAAGACCTTCGACATGGCTTAACGATTGCTATTTAAAGAAAACAACCGGCATTAACGGCTTTACATGCCGAAGCACGGGAGCGCTCATAACATTTTTTAGCGGTCACACAACCTCCTACCGCCCGCGCTCGCTGTTGCTTGACTTTTTGATCGCTTACAATATGAACAACTGTCGGGCTATGAATACTTTTAAAACAGCTTAAACGCTAAATACTACAGTACAATGAAGTCCTTTTCTAATATTATACGTTCCGTACTTTTACTCTTTCCTACCTTGCCTATTAAGACTTTCCTTTTCCTTAATAAACATTTCACAATATTGAAGTTATATGAGACTGATCAGTATTGATAATAACATCGAAGCCTTATGGAATTTAAAGTTAAAGTTTATTTAACCATTAAAAATGAAGCTTTATTTTTTTTATTTGCTGGTAGGCACTTATAAGGACTTTAGATTATATAGTAATAGCAATAACTACTAAAAAGGTTCCAAAAAAGATTTTTTATTTGTTTTAAAAACATTATTTTATTGGCAAAAAAGTGCATTAAGTACAAAAATGAAGATAGATATGTATATTCTTTATATTTTTGGCTTTTATCTCACACTCATCTTACCGATATCCAACCAGCATTAAAATAAAAAAAACAGTTAATCTGGGTTGTCATTAGGGTTGCCAACCGTGCTTACGTTACGTAAAATCCACAATATCTAAACATATGAAATAATATGCAAAATAAAAGTTTCTCTTAGTCTTCATATTAGCCTTCCCATAAAATACTATATTTTTGAACGTAAGCACTATAGGTTTACAGCTTTTGTTAAAAAAATACTATATTCAGAGAAAAAACAATTGGCAACCCCAGTTGCCCTACTAACCTTATTAATAGATCTACTTATATTCTTTAAACGACTATTGAGCAATTGCCGTAGTATATTATGTGACACAATAACGGACAGCAGGATTAAAGTGATTGTTAAAACGTACCCATTAGCATCAAACGGGACTTACCTAATCTACATAATAACATGGCTTTTAGCCCTTTAATGGCCCACTGAGCTCGGATTTCTCCTCATACCTGAGGAACCTAGAGCTATAGAGACGCTTTATTCCACGACGCTGCGATAGTGTGGATTGCTGAAGAAATTATGGTCAAGTAAAATCTTGAAAGTGTCGCTCAAAGGGTTTAGACATGATCACTCCTGCTATCTAACTATAGTATGCCGGAACCGATGACTTTCCTTCCTCGCGAACTACGAAAGCGCACATGAAATTTTTGCCTCTAGCGGTCATCTTTTCTACCGACTTATACCTACGACTATAATTGTGTCCAAACACAGATGTAAGAAAGAAGAATGTTAAATTAAAGCACCGCGTTTGGTCGATTCAAAATTACGATATCATAAGCCACATCTATTCGTCAGTACATGGTGTGTGCAGTCTCTACGAGATGCTCTATATGACTAATGTTTTGCCAGAAAGTTTGACTTACTTGCAGGAAACGTATGGCTATTTGACCGTTGCAGAATATAATAATCTACTAAAGGCAATCTTATGTCTCGATAACGATTTCATTCTTCCTTCTATATTATTCAAATAAAATGAACAAGCAACTTGAAAATAAAACTACCTCGTTAGCTATGTATTTGTTTTTCTGCTGCACACGATCTTCAACTAAAAAAACTAACAAAAACGTTTTACAACAAACGTTAACTCGAGTTAACATTAGCATAGTACTACGTATATGTTAAAATATCCTTTTGATTATACATTTTTTTAATAAAAATGTTTATATTATTAAATATTTTAATCGATGTTTCCATATTAATAAAAATTAAAAAAAGCCATGCAAGCTACACGGACATGGACAACCTAAGGTCACACAAAGTGACTCAGGATAAAAATTAACCCATTAATGATACAGTACCCCAAACCCATTAATGATACAGTACTCAACACGGGTCTCTCCTCGTAGCTGAGGAAGCCTAGAGAAACTACACCACGCTCCAAGGCACCCTGAATCTTTGAAAAATATATTATATGTCACCTCCCATAGAAACTTACAACAACATACTGGTTGTTTGAAACGAACTAAACAAAAAAGCAGTACACATTTCAAGTGAGCTGGTATGTGTCGAGACACATTTTTGACATCTATTTATATTATTAATTGAAGCCCTGAAATATAAAAACCGCTCGCGCCTATAGTTCGCGGGTATAGAAATGTGTGTATAAAACAGGACGATGAACCAGATTCTGAACCGTAAAATAATGTTTTTTTTTTGTACAACAGCAAATGATAACTCTACGAATGTTGAATTATAGGTAATTTATTTACACAAACTTGTAAAGTGATGTGTATTATGATTAGATAACAATTTTGGCAGAGATAGGCATACTTGTGATTCAGCTAAAATGTTTTCTGTCGCTACTTGCCGATATACGGTAATCCTGTCATTCAAATTCAAATAAAGTTACTTATTTATTCTTAGCAATCTTTAGATTGACGAAAGTCGATAAATTAACAAAATTAATTAAGTAAGACGTTATAAAAATTTATAAAGAAAAAGAAAAATCATCTAAAACTAATATATCGATTTTTAATGATCATCGCCTTTTTAAAATCACGCGAACGCAAAGCAAGAGCAGGCCGGGAGAAAAAATGCTGAAGGAAAAAATCTGATCAGAAAAATAGTTATAAAGAATCCCTTTGAATTTCTCTAACCAGATCGGGACTAAAAGTAAAGCACGTGGATGGCGCAAGAACGATTTTCACGCATCCTTTTCATTTAAAAATGTCATAATAAAAACACATATAATTTCATTGTTAATAATATGCCCAAGTGTGGCGGGAATGCAGAGGAGTTATATGTATTTGCATAAGATCCTTTCTGTACCTGTATTCCACAATAAAGACATTTGATTTGATTTTAAATTAATACTCAATTAACTACAAATTGAGAATCATTGGCAAATCTTGTATAATGTCATAAATAAAACTCACAGATGATATTGAATACCTATCTTTTTGTGATTATTATAAGCACTGCCTGTTTTCCGCATATTCGCCCATAGAAATATTGGAAATTTCGTATATAATTTTAAACTTTTCCATTTTTTTCGTAATTACCTTAAGTTTTCATTTCAGAAAAAATTTTACAAAAAATTTGAATAATACAGAGATTAATTAAATAGATAAATTCATTCTCATTGTTCTCGTTATGGCACAAATTGTAGATTAATGAAATGAATTTAGTTAAATTCTTGGCTAGATATTTGTGTGCCAGAAGAATATTTGTTCTCGGGCTCTGGGTGTTGAGTTGTCAAAGCCACCTGCAAAACAGCGGCACAAGGAATCATACTACGCAGTATGAGTGTGGAAACGATTATTATGTACCTTATCAAAGATTTTCACGGGTCCCAGATAGTACTGGAGCCGGTAAATTGGAAGTGTGGATACAGCGTGGGGATACAGATCCAACGCGAAGATGCCCCTTCTACACGCTTTAATACACGGGTCGGCAAACTTATGATACATAAGGGCCTCAAATCTTAAAAATATATGTTGCGTTCAAGTTGCGTTGTGTAAATCAGAAGTGCGCGGGCCACACCGCAATGGCCTACGCGCCATATGTGGCCCGCGGGCCAAAGGTTGCCGACCCGTACTTTAATGTATTATTGCGCACGTTGAATATCATCCTCGATTGCACAATATGATACATCCGACGTGGTATATATATATACATCTATATGTATTGCATAACTGTAATATTCAGCCATAAAACCTTCCTTTACCCAACACCAGGTCATTGTTGTAACCAACATCGGTAAATGTATGTTATGAAACAGTCTGTCTACATTGAGGTCAAGTTTGTTGTCCTCACTAATAATGCACTAGTTTATTCTAATCAACTTGCATCTTCTAAGTGTTGCTGTTAATACTAATGATCGTTAATAATTTTACCTACTGCAACCCTGTTACTGATTACAGTATCCTTACATTTACAGATTACAGTGTGTTTGGAAAATTTAAATTTGTGGCGTCTAACATTGAATGATCCACTACAGAGCACTCAAATCTGAGGAGATCTATAGTATATTCCACCATCCTACTCACATGCGAGCTGGTTTTCTTTTTTGATAAGGTTTATCGGCCACTGTACGGGGAAAGTATAGGAATAAACTTAAGAGTTCGACAATACGTGTACCTACTGAAGAAAAATTGAATACATAAAAAGGCGGAAAAAAAATTAAGAATTAAAACAGAATCAGCACGGGATGGTTTGAATTTGGAACACAGACTATTGATAAAATTTTTATCTTTATAATAATTTAAATTTCGAACAATCGCCCTCTGTCGATAATAATAACAATCAAGATTAACGGCTTCAGATGCCCTTCGATACTCCGATGCGAATTTTTTCCCTACCAACAGCGCTCGCTATTGCTTACTTAGTACAATCACTGAAATGAAACTGGTATTCTGTACTCTCATCCTATAGAATTGAAGTTTTATTGGAGCGCAATGTATCTAAAAGACGTCGATCCGAATGCCGTTCGTCACCGAAATGTCAACTGTATTCCGATCGTATAGAGTTGAGGTTTTATTGAAGGACTATTAAGATAAATAAGAATACCAGTTATTGGATTGCAATCGGACGACTTCTGAACTTGAACGACTTTGGTAATTTACTTGAAAATGTTTGGTAGAACATGAATGACCGGTCGGCTACGCGGTAAAAAAAATTTAGCTGGGACGATCCTAGTTCCTTAAAATTTTGTATATGTGATCACACATTTGTAATATTCACTCAGAGTTGGGTGCGATAATTCATCAAAGATTTATGACATCTCAGTTGGCATCACCCGCCACCCGCCCTGACCACCGTTTGGCAGAGAACAGATGATTCCGACGTTCAATGACACGCTCAGTTTAGTTAGAAGAGCATCTTGTATGACGCGATCCATTCATACCAGAGTTCGGGACAGGTGTCACGGCCATCATCACAAATGACAACTTTGATTACTCATTTGAGATGCACAGATGTAATAATATTACCACATTCATTTAATTAGGTTCATGTAATACCGGATTTTCATAACATTTCTCGTAAACATTTTGTTTGTATGCAGGATCATTGCTACATAACCTACTAGACTCGCTTCTAATGCAAACTATTACTGAAATCAGCATCAACAGAGTCGGAGTAAATTAAATACGCTTCATAACCCATTAAAAAAATTCAAACCAATCGACCATAAATTGGCGCACTATGGCGATGTACCGACCAATAGTTGAGTATATTATTATAATTTAATAATATTAATATAACTATTGTCCGCCCGCGTTGTATGTTGGTAAAAAGTGACCTATGTTTTATTATAGTCTATAATCTATCTAGGTAAATTTCATTCATATATTTACGTTCAATAATTTTTGGGTGAAAGAGAAACAATCCATCCATCCTCATAAACTTTCTTAAAATAATAATAGTAGGATAGTGCAATTTTCGATCGATTTTTTTTATCGATCAATCACGGTGCATATTTTTATTCACCCCCTTCTCTACCAACGGGCTTCGATTGTTTTTTGTAAAGTAATATACCTGAACAATCGTAATCGAATTTAGAAATTAAATGAAATTAGTTAAAAATAAAAAAAGAGTAAATTAAATTAAATAAATTTAAGTATAATATATGTATTTCGTTGGGTATATAGTATGTGGGCTGACGGGCACGTGTGTTCATTTAGTTCATACCTGACTAATAAAGTTGACCACATATTTCAATACCTTATTGTGGTATTGTTATTTTTTCTTATAAACTGGTTTATAATAAAAGCTTATAAGAAGGTGGGTTTTATTTTTCCTCCTTATTTTTTTGTTTGCAAAACGATTTTTGCGAAATTTATGTAGTGATTTCATAGTTAGGTATTACTTTTTGCTTACTCTTTTTAAAAATGTGTCGTGAATATAAAGAAATGGTTTCTAACTTGAGATTGCTCTGTTTACCAATTCGAAAATAAATGTCAATAAAGAAGGTCAAACCCCAAATTTTAAGTTCGGACAGTGATTATAATTTTACCAAATGCCCATTACTGAGTAAAAGTCTCTCCTCATGACTGAGGAGGCCTAGAGGACAGGCCAACTACAGTTACGGTTGTTTTGGGAAGATAGCAGTTTTTAAGGCATGTAGAACAGACGAAATAACAACTTCCGACACTAAACTTAATATCTTTACCAACCCGACTTCTAGTGGCATTGTGGTGAACTTGCTCTATGGCTCCTCAGACATCAGATGAAACCCGCGCTCAATAGCAGGCCGTTAACGAAAGAAAGCTTATGCGATAATTATGGGAAACTTCTTTACAAAATTTGATGCAACTTGCTCCATTGTCTAAGCTCTATCACTCAGTCATTCACTGTTAACTTTTAATAAATTGTTGTTTCGCAGCGTTGACAGACGACTTTTATTAGTTTTATTAGTAGTAGTTGATTAGCAAAGTTAAGCGACAACTGCCGCGTTCAATAGAAAGATGGTTGACCCTTTAGCATGGACGAAATATACTAGAGGATTAGCAGATCCAAAGCAAAAATCGTACATCGGTTTTTAGTTCTTCACGGCTCGCTAGATGTCGCTCGTTTTAATAAATACATAGATTGATTATCATGACACAAGGGTAGATGTTTACATTTCACGAGTGTTTCCGTGCTTCGAAGGGTACGTAAAGCGATCGGTACCGGTTATCATTAGATAGCATTCATTAAGCAACGCCGCAGACCTTCGGCCAGTATAAAAATTTCCGACATTTGGGTTAACCACTAACCCCATCACCAGTACGCACTGGAGCCACGGGTAGAGTATGCTTTCCTCAATCACTAAGTGGTCCTGTGATTGTTGTTTAAATTATCTCTTCTAACATTGTTTATATTGATGTCACTCATCACATACACATTTGATCTTATTACCTAAACCTGAATTGTGTCACGTAACTGTCAAATAGTCTTGACATAATGCTCATCATGAGGTTGGTCAGTGCTGGGCATACCTAACGCCTTCTTTCTAGACGAACTGGCACCGATCTCATTGAATATTTGCAGATTACATCTTCCAGTGCCAATAAATGAGTTCTTATATTACATTATTCTTATGCTAATTTGCTTGGTGGTAGGTCTTTTCGGAAAGATTGTTATCTGTTTGTGAAGTACACTGTGTACCCAGATTCATCGTGTTTCGACTGGGGGGTTTGAAATCACTTCGCTTTTTTCTCCCCATACTTCAGTCATTCTTCTTTTCATTGTTTTTCTGTCTCCGTCCTAAAGGAATATGTTCTCGGTGTGTCCAATCTTCGAATAACTGACATTCGTTTTAAATTTAATGGCACTACAACCCATTTTCTTACTGGATTACTTATTTGAGGACGTTATTACTTCAGGTTGCTAATGCGAAATCAGTTCGGCCGCATGACGTCGGAGCATACTTTGCATGATTTTATGAATTTATTTTATGTCCATTGAGATTTTTGAGACATTTTCAATATTCAGTTGGTTTACAAAACCAAACTATTTTCACAGCGTGATTTTGGCGAAGGAACTCTTTATATCAGTAAAACCAAATCTTTGTGACTGATTTGAGCATCTAAAAAATTAGGAACTTTTATTATCATTAGGTAAATTTCCATAAAGATTTGTAAAATAAAATCTATTTTAGATTAAGTAGCCGTCACGTAGATGTAAAAATAAATTAATCAAACAAACGGTATAGATACCAAAACCACAGACTTTAAATATTAATTAGGTAGTATTATTTTTCCAACGTATTCATAAACAATGCCTAATTAAATCTCCTAGCAATGCATACGTTTTGTCGCTGTTCAAGGTACTTCACGATACACATGGAAATGCAATAGAAATAAAAAGTATAGTATATACTCGTAGTATTGTGTGCTGTGGGTTTGGCATTTAAAAATTAAATAGATAAAGAATTACTCATTATTTAGCTGACTATGTCAATGGTTACCCCATTAGAGAAACAAGGTTTATTAAAATGTTTTAAAAAACAAGCTTTAATTATAGATTTCTAATGCAAAGAAATACACAAAATTTCATAACTGTATTGTTAAGCGTTGAAGAGTTCCATTGTCTGGAGCCAATCCTGAACGTAGTATCAGGTCATGCTTATCATAAAAATGATTGTCATCAGGACGGACAGCTCATGCAAAATATCAGCTCCATAGTGTAAGGAGCAAGGCGTCTTATGTAATTTGGTAGATTTGACCTAAACATTTAACAAACAAATACATATACTAACATACAAACATACACTGCAAGTGAAATAAAAGCTTATATTACTACAAGCAACTAAGCTTGAGTGTTGTTTATGAAGAATAGTTTGACATCACCCATCAAAAAATAAAAAAAGCGATTTGCTGAGGGTACCTACGTCATAAGCAACCGTTCTTGATATCTGTATAAGTGGCATAAGTGCGCCGGTCGGTAACACAAAAAAGTATCCTCTTTTATGTGCTTTGGTTACATTTGTGGCTTCCTATTTATATTAAATGCATTAAGAGACCCAAACCCAGTAGTGCGACAATGATAGGTAGGGTTGCTAACTGTACTATATTATATGTTTTGTACTGTTTTTAGGGACTCCATACTATATACTGTTCAATAAGTATATAGTACGCGAAAATACTATATTTCAATACAACATATCAATGTTAATATTTCGCAATATTACAACTAATAAAAAAACATTTCACAATTTTTTAACGCGCCTTTCGTTCGACTGCCGTAATATGCGTTTGCGTGAAACAAAAAAAACCTATTTAAAAAAAAACAATGAGTTACAAACATAACTATTTTTTATTATCTCCATAAAGTCCGGTCCATTTAAAAAAAATACTATATTCAAACAACAAAATGTTGACAACCCTAATGTATTGCAATTGTGATGATAAACTAACGTCTTATTTTTATCCGAAGTTTGCGACGATGGATAGATGAACAGCTGTTTGGTTACTCTTTCATACAAAAGCTAACTGACGGATCTAAATTAAATTTGGTACAGGCATAGATTATAGTCTAGAAAAACAAGCTAGTTTTTATTAACACATCACACGGGCAAAACCACGGACGGAACCTAAAAAGTTAATATGACCTTCCTGAGTTAATTACTTCACACAAAAATGTAAGCAAGTCCATAGTAACTACCAAGTACACCAAGTGATCGACATCCTACTTAAATATATAATTAAAAAATCTTGTTATCTATGTCTTGTTTGTCTTGCATCTGCATCAGGCCTGGAATCCTGCTGTCGGTCTTTTTGCGAGGTAACTATTTTAAGTTCATGTGAAAAATAAAATGTCTTGATTATGCCATAAAAGTTTATTAATTCGTTTGAACGTCGTGTTACAATTTGCACAGTTGTCTTCGTCGATATAACGTATCTCACACTTTCACAGATATAATAAAATCACCTCTAGGCGTAAAGTATATTCCTTAGACTACAATTCTCTTAAAAAATTAATACCCTACTAACTGCGGTCGCCTGGTATCTTTTGTCAACTTTAGTGCAGTTGGCGGGGGAAACACGAACAACATGCGAACGCAGTCAATAAAACTACTTTTAATCAGATAATTATATAATACAATGTTAATTAAATACTGGGTTAAAATAATAAATTAATATATAGTTTTATTTATGTAATACAGAGATCTAACACTATTATGTAAACTTATAATAAAACTAGGTTAAATTATGAAACATATTAATTTACTAAATTATAGCTAAATCATGCTTAACTGGATACCCATATAAATAATCGTTAAACGGCAAATATTTTAGCAATTTGAGTAATTCTAATTTTTTTTTATTCAATAAATTAGTGCTTGACCACAATCCTGAAGGTAAGCAGTGTGGATGTGTAAGATGTGTGTGTGTAAGATGTGGTCTAGGTGGTAAAGCGCGCTAATTTAGCAAAAGCATATTCACTGTTGATTTCTTCAAATCGTTTACTTTGTAATCGATCGGGAACAATGACGCGGGTAGTTTATTCCAATCCTTCGCGGTACGCATGATAAAAGAAGCCAGAAAGCGAGACGTTCGTACTGATGGAATGTCTACGAAGAAGGGATGGATATCCGCCGTACGACGGTATACTTGATTTAGTGAAGGTACGGAAAGCAGAAGCCAAAACTCACCACATAAACGATGTATGTATGTAGGCGGACGGAAAATGTACTCACTATGTTGTATGTATCCGGAAGGGGCAGGCATTAATTAAATGTTTATTCTCGGTTCATGTATTGGTGTTATGTCCCCCGCATTTGTTTTACTATTAACATTTTTCTATTCATTCATATGTTTTGTAATGTCTAAAATGTTTTCACGAAAGGTCAATTAACAACAAATATATCTTGACCTGTTTAATTTGTATTATGTACAATGTAGTTCAGCTTCCGTCGCGTTGATGTGGGGACCGCCGACAACCAAATCTAGTTGGCATAGGTTAGGCAACCACTGGCAGCTACGTCGCATGCCATCTTATAAAAAGTTTATTAATAAATGTAACGAGCAATGAACTGATGGCAATTTCCATCATTAATTGTGGTTCATAATTGCAGCCCATAAATGTCGCACTTCTGGGCTCGGGTTGCCTTCCTCCCTATATTACAGCCCGCATGACCAGCGGGCCAAGTGCAGATTGGTGGACTTCACCTTTGAGATTTTTATGTGGAGCTCTCAAGAATGCAGGTTTCCTCACGATGTCACCTGCACGGACATAACTTTTTAAAATTAGAAGTCTGTGTAAGATTTAAACGCAGGACCTCACCTTCAAGAAAACTACTTTTAAACCGTTAAGCTATTACTGCTTTTTACGCTACTTGCGGTCAATGATAAAGGCCGGTGCAAAAAATGCATGATTTTAATATACGAATTATGAAATTAATTTATATGCCACAACCAGCAAAAAACATTGTTTAAACTGTGTAAAAAACTTAATATTAAGTATGGATTGATCGTAATGTAGCCTTGGTACAGACGGTGCCCGCGAAACAAAGGGTTTGACTCTGGGGCAGATATCTGAGGCAAGCAAGACAGAGCAAGCGAAGCGCATAGGTGGTGCCTTTTCTAGAATCGCTTTGTCGTTTTTTGAACATCTAAAACTTAGGTAAGATAAAAAAAAATCGCAATATCTTGTCAATAGTGTACTTATTAGTTTCAATCCCTAACTCAACTATTAACTTGACATTTTATTGATACCTTCAAAATCCCAATTTCGTCTCAAACTCACTGATGATTATCAAACTTCTTAGATTACCTACTTCCTAAAGTCCTAGAAACCTGAAACTTGGTATGTAAGCTAGTTTTAGTACACGAACAACACAAAAATTCAAATATGAAGTTTTATACCCCAATCCTAACTAGTAAATGGAATTTTTTACCTACTAGATTACTGCTGCGTGTGGTTTTAGATATCTGATAATTTATGTATGAAGGCTTGTTATAAATATGTATTATAAAAATGTTTTTCGGAACTACTCCAGAAACTAAAAGAAACAATGAATTAAATAAAAATATATAATCGTAAGCAACTTATAAAAAGAATTGAAATCCGACCAAACACATTAAAAAAAAAATTAAAATACTGCCAACTTGAGACTATACTGATAAAAAGTAATCAGATCTCACGTAGATCCACTATTCTATTCTAAAAACTTTACCTTAGTCAAAATACGGGAGTGGTTTTCGCTACCGTCACATAGTATGAGTGTACGGTGAAATGAAATGAAATGAAAAGTATTTATTTCGGTTTAGGAACCAATAGGTCACTTAACAAAATAAAAAAATTAACAATAAAAATCCCTATATAAATTAAATATAGGTAATACTAAAACATTTTTAAGAAAATTAAGAAAGAAAAAACATTACTTTTTTGTTATTTAAGAATGCTAGTAGTGAAACGTTCAAACAAATAAATAAATAATTTTCACCTTACATTACGTTGTTTCTAATTTCCCAGCTTTTAATCTCGAACATTTTACTACACGCCGCACCACTGATGGGTGAACCGTTACCAGAGATTCCACAACTTTTTTTCTTATAGACTATTTTCAAAATTTATTGTTGCCAAACTAGGAAAACCTTGTCAAAACTAGGAAAATCTAAAATCTTCAAAATATAGCATTTAAGTCTCATCACAATTCAAAAACACATTATTTCCGTTGTGTTCTATGGTCATGAAGACGTTAAAAACTACTGTATATTGTGACAAAATTTAAATAAATGTACTGCTTACGTAGTTCAGTACAGCCAAGACAAAATTTCTGTTCTTCACTATAATAATGTGATAAATTTTCATAGGCCCCATTTACTTTGAGAACAGCCTGATCTATATTCTGCCCAACCCAACATGCGAAGCCGTGAAAATTCAATAAAATGTTGTGATAGGCGTAAAAATATGAAAAAATAATTAAATTAGCCACATTTTATTGTAAGTTTATACAGAATACCGTATTCACGTGAGGTTATTAATTTATTAATAAACAAAGTAATGTACATAAAAGTCATCACTATGGCTTCATGCCAAAATTACAATGCAACATACTGCTATATAATAATATTACAATATTATGTAACTACATAATTGGTCGCTATGTTAAATCTGGCGATCAGAACATTGCCAAATGGATACTTCAATGCGGTAATAACTAGATGGGATAGAGATTATCACAAGATACCTTTAACAAGAGAAATTTGATTTCAATCATTGGTTCGATGATTTATGAAATACAAATTGTAGCATAATCTGACGAGCAAAGACCCTGTTGGTTAGTTGGTAATCAGTTTTTGTTTAGGACGAACGGTCCTGGGTTCGATCCCGGCCGAAGTGGATTTTTAAGTGACAGAAAATTTGGGATCAGATAGTAATTAAAATCATATATTAAAATCAGAAAAAAATACTGGTAATGATAGAAACAAAATGTCTGTCTATAGTTAGAGCTAAACTTTCGATGTTGTGAGAATTAAACTTTAGTTAAATTTTTGTTTTTCAGTTGAAGTGAGACTACAAAAACATGTTTTGGGTAACTAAATAAATAAATTTGTTCCTAAATCTTAATTGATCACGAGCGAATCGATGATGCATTTAATATAACTCATATTCATTTATGATGTACCGATTAATATGACCATCTGCACGTTTGTAGTTAACAAAAAAAAATCCAAAATTATTCCAGTTCCAAATTCAAACCTTTTAAGCAATTCCATCGAAAAACATGCTTCCGTAACGTTAAATACTGTCATGTTCTTAGTAAATCACCATTATGCGCCAGGGTTGCCAGACTGTAACCTGTATTGTTCTCGGTAAACAACATACAATTTGCATTTAAAGCGGCTTCGCGACACCCTTTTACTGCGGGAATAAATTAAAATAGATTTTAAATATCCTGTTAATTTTTAAAAATTCGTCATGCCTTTATATATATTAAGTCCAAGCGAATCCTGTGCATTGAACCCGCTGGATAGACAACGGTCTGTACCAAGTAATACCTACTTGTAGCCTCGTGTGACCTTCAAACTATTGATGGCCCACTACTGTGGACGGGTCTCTCGTCATACTGAGGCCAAGGCATATTCCACCACACTGTTTCAACTTATCTTCCATCGCAGTGTTCTAGAGGTAGCAATACGGGTCCTCATCTTTTTCTGTTGCTAGTTGTCAGTAGGTGGCTCATCTGCTTAGTTCTAGGGTATTTATTAATATATACACAAAGGAATATCAAATAATTTTTTTTCTTCAAATAATTCTCTCTCATTTTACTTTTAAAAATTTAATACGAAATTGTTTTAATTAAACCTCTATCGTTGCTTTTTTTTATATTCAATAAATGAGTGCTTGACCACAATCCCGCCTGATGGTAAGCAGCGATTTGGTATAGGTGGTAAACCGCATTTATTTAGCAGAATATTATTTACTCTTGATTTGAAGACATTTACATGTAATCGAACTGGAATACTGACGCGGGTAACTTATTCCGGTCCAGTCGAAATAGGTATTCAGGAACGCACATGTGAATCGGCGTAAGCTTCAAAGTCAATAACCTCACAATAAGGGAATGAGCAAGTATAATCCATTCATTAGAATTTTAAATTGATTAGATAAATTAGTAAAAAAAAAACGAATTCAAAACTTATTTATTCCAAGTAATATGAACGTGATGTTTATACCAATTACCTACTTAATCTTGAATACAAAAAAATACAATAAGATCTATTTTGTGGTATAAGTGACTTTGGCTTAAAACAAACACCCTAAGCCTTTTGTGAAAACTACCAAATAAAGAATATTTTAGAAGCCTGACTGAATCAGCTGTATTAGCAACCTCTATAAAAGACGAACGTATTGTTCGGGATGACGAAAGTCTGAATAGAAATACGTGTATATTTCAATTTATAATTTATTTATTCGATGACGGTTTTTACAAACAGTTTTCGAAAGTCAAATTACGCCATCGTTTCACCAGATCCCTACGGTGCATAATCTTGGAAAAAGTAGCGGCAAGAAATTCCAAGGAGTATTTTTTTTCTGTTCAACAATTATAGATATATACTGTTACTTTTCGCTATATATCAAAATCATGCCTAATCACTGTTATTTGTAAAATAATCACCAAGTTTATATTAATATTTCGTAATAAGAATGCTTCTGACGTGATATGTAAATTTTTAATGTGGCGATTGATACTTCGCGCCTGCTACAGATAGAATTGATAAAGTAGGTACATTTAAATAGATAATTATCGTTACGCGATCAAATTTTACCTAATTCACATTTTTGCACAGTACAACATCGTAATTAGATAATGATTGGAAGGTTACGTGTTCGAATTGCTTACAAGCTTCAAGTGTCTTCATAAAAATGTCTTTGTTTTGATGCCACACGACTCATATTTTTTGTTCACATCCGTCTACAATTATGTATCATATTTTTCCACAGTCAACCAAGGTTATGTTATTATTTTTTTAGTACGACTGACCTTGTTTCAACGAATAACTTTGGCCAAAATTTCATAGCATCAGAATTCTGTAACGAGAAATGATTTACCACCCGTACTTTTACTTATCTACTTATATTTGTTTTGATGATAATATTTTTATCTGTGTTATCATTTCACTGGAATTACGTAGACTCACCCATAAATTGAATTACCTTTTACGACCGCTGAAGTACTGGCCGTTATCTAACTGTATTCACGTATTAGGTACCGATATGTGTTTATTATTCATTTAAGGGTTTTAACTAATGATTCAAATATATTTTTTTATTTAATGTAAGGACATGCTGGGTTCTGTCCACCCTTGAATTAAGGCTATACGTGTCTGCTCGTTGTGCATCCTGCTGAACAATACACGAGGCTGCAGCGCCAGGTCTATGCTGTTAGGGGTTGCTGAGTTATAACAGATGAGACTCGTGTGCAGATATAGTTTTTAGTATGTTTTTTACAATGATTTATTATTGTTATAATTTTTTGTTTATTATTTTTCGTCTAATAATTGTGGAAACCCCGAGAGAGAAAATTAAACCCCTATAGTTACTCTGTTCATAAAGGTTTTAATTTAAGGTTCTAATAAACATTAGAAGCAAATATGTAATAATCCTCAACAGAACGCGTTGATATCAATCAACCCGTTAATGGCCCACTAGTATGTGCATGCATCTCCACACGACTGAGGACGCTTAGAATATACTCCACCGCGCGCTGAAACATTCTCCAACGTTTAAACAGCCTCATGAATAAATAGACTTGAAAACAAGGTTTATTAAAATATTTTAAAACACACGCTTTAATTATAGACCCTAATAAAAAAAAATCCTAACTGTATTATTAACCGTTGAGGAGTTTCCTTGTCTTTAGCCAATCCTAAATGTCAAGGTATGTATAAAAATGTATTGTCATCAGGAGGGAAGGCTTATGCAAAATATTATGAAACTGTAACAGGGTCAATTCTGTACATTACATGTTTAAAAAATGATGTAGGAAGGCTTTATTATCGATATAGAGACCAAAAATATTTTTTTAAATTTATTGTCTGTTTATGTTTCACGCAAAAACCACTGGAAAGATTTAGAAAAGAAACTTTGAATAGTCATAGTTTAAGAATGGCTATAGGATATGTTTTATTCCAGGAAATGGTTTAGTTCCCACAGGATAACAGGTTAAACTTAGTATGAAAGACTATACATAAGAGCATGTTTGAGGCTTATGTAAGGACAATAGTTTCAAGGCAGTTTTTATCCCAGAAAACTGCTTTGTTCCCGCGGGATAATAGGTTAAAATTAGTATTGCAATATACAATTTTTTAGTCTAATATTTGTTATAATTTCGATTTTGATTGCAATGTTCACACAAGATCTGTATATTTTAGTGAACTTGACATAGTTTCTTATAGAATGTTTATTTTTATCGGAGTTTTGGCTTCAATAATATGACCGTGTCACAAAGAATTATATGTTTTTCATCTCAAAAATGTTAGTCGATTATAGATTTTCATTTTGTAATAGGCTGAATTTATTTAAGTACCTACTTACCTGATTTTGTTTTCGAAGAAGAGCAACCTGGTAAAGGATCGAATCGGTTGTCTTCATCAATACTCTAGTTCTACAGCAAAGAAAATTGCAGTAAGTAGGTACGTGTAGGTAGGAGTAGGGTACCTACAAAATTTTTACGTAATCAAATACTGCTACTTTCTGCATATAATTAGTCATTTTTTTAAATTATGTCAACTCTGCATTTTATATACCTATAGATATGCCGAGATACGCAATCAAATATTACAAATTTGAACGTAGAAATTTTAAGAGGTAGGTAGGATAGAAACGTTATAGTAGATAATCATTATTACGATAGTATCTCAAAGGATGCAAACATCCATATATGATCTATAGTTACGATAAAATATTAGATTTTATTTACGGACATTTTTCTTTTTAATTATTCAGATATTTTAAACGATTGTTTAACTCTTAAAATCATTTGTTATTTAAAACAAAACTATTCGGGCTTTTAAAAAGATCGGGATTACCACTGGTAATCCCATTCTTTACCAGTCCTCACCATAGAATCTACGACGCCCTACCACTCTCCAAATTATAATAATAATAATACTACGAATTTTTGTTGGTGCATCACACCACTCCACAAAATTCGAAGATCTGTAAGGTTTACTTTTATTATAAAAATAAGATAGATTTCAGGTAATATTTGTTCCAATTCACTAAATTAGATAAGTATAATTACTATTACCAACTACTGTAGGGAAAGTTTGGTAACATGATCTTGCAACACTTATGTGAGGGTTTAGGCCATATTCCACCAAGCTGATTAAGTGTGGATTCGTAAACTCGTACGTAGTTCGGGAATTTTATGGAAAACCCACAGGAGTGATCTCCTGACGATGTTTTCCTTCACCGAAGCAAGTGATAAATAACTTGTAATATGCTTCTTCAGTATCAGGAGATACCTGTGCTCAGTATGATGCCAGCCACTTACTGGGGTAAAAAAATTAAGCATGCCGTGTGCCGGTGAGTTTAATGCTTCGGAGCTACCAATTGAATTTAATAAAATTTAATTATGCTGTCAGACACTAGATTTATTTATGAGAAATTCCCTCAGTGCCCTAAATTTGTATTATACTTTTTGGAAGAACGAGATATTTTATCTTTAAGCCATCGCGTTTCTACATTCCAATTATTGCTACTAATACGACCGAGCCATTTTTTTAAATCATTGCGCATCATATACCCCTAGTTCTACGCATTCTACCGCTGAATTTACGCTTCGTGCCTTCGATTCGAAACTGCGATTGTTCCTTTTTCAATAATTAAATCTTAATTAACGTTCAGCAAATAAGTCTACTGGCATCTACTAAGAACTTATAAGCACCCAACCATAGAGCCCAAAAAAGAACATGTTTAGTTCAACTACTGAGCACAAGATGGCGTTGTTTTTCTTGTTCCACAAAATCATACAATACATAGATTAATAATCACCACTAATATTGAAAACCAGACCACCTCAGTAATTGCTCAGGGCTGGCGTACACTTATCAATAACCACACGATTTGATAACTTCAAATTTTCCATCCTTCAGTAAAATGGCAAAATATTGTAAATTGAGGCCTCGTTCCAATATAAACTAAGAGCACTATTCAATGCTTCGAAAAAAGTCGTTCCATTATAGGTGACAATAAACTACCATATTATCATATAAAATTCTAGACTTCATAACTCGTAGCCATTTTTCATTGATAACACAGAGAGCCCCGGAACTTTAAACGTAACGAGCTATCATTGTTCAAAGGACTTTCGTCATTATTGTTATTAATGATTGTGAAGTTTAAAAAATTGGTTGTAAAAACAGATATAGAAAATTTAAAGAAATTGTGATTAGAACAGTGAAAACAATTATTTGCGATCGGAACGATAGTCACATAAATAATTTTAACAGTGAATCAATTGATACATATTAAATTGTGTCACAATTAAATTCAATACTATAAAAACAAAGTATGCTGGACTAAGTCGCATGTGCTGAGCCGTTACAGCCCCAGTGCTGTAGTGTAGATCGGAACATGCCCTATATCATCATTACTTTGTTGTCAACTCTATCGAGGCGTTAACTTGTCAATGTCAAAAGTACTGACTAGTCAATTTCGAATTGTCAGATCTTCCAATGCAGTCAGTCATCTGTCAATGTTGTCATTCATTGAACACTTGCAAACTTTAGTTAAAAAGTTACAATAAATAATTTATTGTTTCCGTAGTTTCGTGCAACTCTTTTAAGTTTTATTGTTTGTGTGACCATGGGGCTGTGCGACGAAGGTAGGTAGGCATAATTTTTGTTATCGTACTTCCTAATGTTAGGTAATGTAAACAACTCAATTAACTGAAGTCAATTGGAGAATCACGTAGGTAAGTACGTCTGTTACATATTATTACTAATCAGAACAGTTCTGTCGCAATACAGCGGATGTAATGGAGAGAAGCTTAGGTACCTAGACCGTTTTCAAAGTTATGTTTTCATAGTACTCGTATCGGATGCTTGAAACATGTTTGCAATTCCGAGATAAATGTATTTACTTTAACACTTATGAACCATCTATGGAGTAGCTCAATCACGGAAATAGCATAAACAGGTTTCGTTTCAAATCATTTATTGAGTTATGTTGACTTATAAGTTAAATGATATGTCATGTATTTAACAACATTCACATACAGTCTCACATCCATGATCAATGCACTGCTAAAGTGGCAAAGTTAAAGAATCATGTTTTTAGGACCAAGATTTCTTCTGAATACCTGTATACCACCCGAGACTTATAAAAGATTGTAAGATTTCTTTTGAAATTCTCAAAAATACTCCTTTTTTATTTATTTATTCACAGAATTATTTGATAAGACTTATGTTTTGTTTCTGCTGAACTAACTCAGTTTGTCAGCAGTATAGAAAACTGTTAACCGCACCATTTAACTAAAGAGGATCTGTAACTGTCTTAACTATTATACTAAAACTTTAGGTATTATCACAGGATTGACAACATACTTTTTTACCATTTGTTTATAAAAAAAATATTTGTACTAGAAGTTTTGATACATCTTGACTTTCATTATATTGACAATAGAAAACATTAAGGCTGAAATTTTTTAGCAAAACTCTTAACGAGTTTGCTCTTATTGTTTTCTGTATAAGGGCAAAATATGTATGTACTATATTGGCCATTGATACATGCTATTGGTTCTTAAGATAAAATAATCAATTTGACTTTGAAACTGAACTATTACTTTACTTCAGATCTGTCTGACAATATTATTGCCTGATTCAGAACTGAACGGAATCAAATTACATTTTAAGTATAGGACAGAATTACATGAAATAGCTCACAACAATATTTCCGGGTGTATTTGTGTATTTACAGTATGGAATAAAAAGATCTATGGCTATTTATTGTTCTATAAAATGTTTTTATTTTATATGTATGTATTTTTTATGAAAATTCAGAGCCTAATTTAAATGCCATATGTAGTATTCATCTTATGACTTTGGCATTTACTAATGTCATGTAATAATCTAGTAAATTAAGTTATAATAATAAGTAATAATATTTATAAATAGTAATTCATAAAAGTGCCAATTGGCTGGGTATACAACTTATAGCAGTTGAAGGTTCATCACATTTAATTATTGTGATGTTAGTCATTGGAGCTCCATATATTTAAGCTGAATAACACAGTCTTATCATGTATCAGTAAAACTTTAGGAATAACCTAAAATTGTATGTTAAAGACCCAATAGGAACATTTTCAAGGCTTTTACTTTTAGGTTGTTTTCTTCTATGAATAAATAAATAATGAGCAATTCATGAAGGTTAGTGGAGGTACATACATACTTGTATTAAATGTCGTACTAAACTTAGATCTGCTGGACTGAGCTAATATTGTAAGTCTGTACTAAAATACCACTTCTACATCGCCACAGTAATTTGACATAACTTGTTGTTTCTCACTCATTGACCTAAAATATAAAATTTTCTAATATGTAGTATGTATGTACATAAGAAGTGAAGAATTGCTCTCTCTGTATGTTCATTATTATCAGTTATTGTCTCATTACATAATTACTTCTTAAGATAGTATTATTCCAAATTACCCATCTCCTACACTAGATATGTATAAGATAAATATTGTTTAATATTGGTTTCAGGGTTAATATTTTAATGGACATAGTATCTTGTTATATTTTACTTAACTACTTCTATAAAAATATTATGGGTGTAAGAATCTAGTTTATTGTACACAACAGAGGTACTCGTAGGGAACAATTAAAGTCAATTGTTAGCCCAGCAATTGTAGCATTTATTGCAATTGGACCTTATACCAACATGAACAATATGTTATCTACATTGTTGTAGTTACTCTACATCAATATATTTTTAAAGTATGTGAATGCAATTTTTGATTCTAATCACAATATAAGTAACTGTTTGTTGTTTGGTAAATTTATTCTAAAATTTTCAACATTCATTATCATATAAATAGAAAATCTGGATTTGTCTGAAAATTTTTTATTCACTAGAAATACAATGTAAAAAGTGATATTCTATACACAGTGCAAAATTTGATCTGGAATGTTTAATAACAAACCTTTGCCTAGCAGCCTGTGACAAATAGGAGAATTAAACTATTTGTTGTTTTATCAGTTGTTATACTCTTTTGTATCCTTACATTTTTTTAAACTTTCACATCTAAATCATGATATTTACTTGGTGACAAATGCATAAAGTGTATTAAAACGAAAATCATTGAATTATTTAAGAGATTAAAAGGTTGTAAAAATTTATGAATCATTTTATGTGTTGTAATATTTTTTTGTGACTGGTATGACTATAATTATTTGTAGTTTGTACTTGGTTTTGATCAATACTTAGTTTAATAAACTAATTTTCAAAAATATAATGAGTAATTTAGTGAAAAAAAACTCACTTATGTAAGTTGGTGAAAACCCTACAAGAGATGTTTTATGGTTTGTTTACATTTATTCTGGATTGAAGCTGCACCAAGTATATTAATCGTACATCGATAAGTGGTCTCCCCATACATCCAATCTCAATTTAAATAGTCTTGGCAGAATATAAATGCGTTCGCACGAGATGAACGAAATCCCGGATGGGGTCACATGAGGCGTTTAGTGTTGGCGCCCAATGAAATACTATGCAACCAGTCGTTACCACATTTTGTTTTGAAGATTTTCCTTAAAATAATTCAATAAAAAGGCGATCGCTTAGCAAACGCTATTATGAAAATTATGAACGAGTTACACTCACGCTGTTCTTGCTTTACAATTTCACATTACAGTAAGTCTTAAATTTCAATTTCCTGTTACATTATTTCAATGGGCAATATTGAGTATGGCCAGAACTGCTCGAAGACACGGCTGTTAGTTTATCGTGAAACGTCGATATAGTTCAGAGGGGCACAAAATGTTGTGTAAAAATGTAAACAGAGTAGGTATTTATATTATTATGTCAATTAGGTAACATATTGACAATGTTACGATTCAAAAGCTGCGTTTGTCTACTTGTAGGATCAGTATATTGCTTGTTAGAGAATATTTTATAGTTCTCCGCAATATATTCAAAAAGTGTAACTTCATTTATTTAACTGTATTTATAAGTTTACACACGAATAAACGGGGACTCCCAGATATAATCTTAAGCGATATTATTAGATCTACATCCTTAATACATAACCTTGTTAAGAAAAATGCACTCAATCATTTTATTGATGTGGAACCAATGTTTATAACGTAATTAGAATCAGTAATTATATACATATAGCAATGTCATCATGATTCGCGGGAATTGTTACCTAGTGCAGAAAATTGTTCAACTAAGTCTAACCTGTTTCGATTTCGCGTTCTTACTCTATAATACTTATAAAGAGGCCTTCATACAAAATACGTCTGTAATGTAGCTTTAGCATTGCTTCAAACCATTATGGTTGCTAGTTAGTAGTCGAAAGTTTTACTGTGCTCAATAACCTACATGGTTTAAACGACTGCTATCTGTAAATTGCAATCAGGACCGAGGCTGTACTATTCTTCCGAAGAATGGAAGCGCTCAAGAATTTTAGTCACTAGCGGTCACCCATCTTCCTACCGACTTCACTCGCTATCTTTGTCAATCACTTAGGATCGACACAAATCCTCAAAAATACACACACATACCGAAATTAATTACATCGCCTTGTATTGATGATAAACTTTTTAAGAGAAATTTATTGACCTACCTACATAATATAATGGGTTGATAAAATATAAATAATATTGATCTTAAATTAAATTGCTGCTATAAAGACCTTTAGCTCTAATATAATATATTTTTTAATAGTAGATCTCCAAATAATACTAATACACACTAATAAATTCCTTATCACTATATAAAAGGCCTTAGTGGACTTTGGCCCGTGATACAGAGTCGATTACGGAGAGCAAAGTCCAACTTGAATTATGTTCATGCACCAGAGCGCATTCTTTTCCTTGCAATTTGCTATTCTTAATAACAAATATATACCATAGATTTACTGAATTGCACATCTGCAGTTTAGTTTATGAATTTAAGCCATATTTAAACAATGGTGTAAAAGCAAATTGTTTGTACAATAAATAAAACGAAATGTATAAATATACCTCTTGTATTTCCAATACCAATATGTGTATATCAAATAATAATATTTTTAAAATTTGTTGTAGCATTGTATGTAACAATATATATTTTTTGTAAACTTGATATAAATTCGATAAAAGACTTCATTTATTTCAGAATATTTAATATTTTTACCAAATCAAGGGGAAACCTGGTAGGAGCAACGCAACAAGTGGGAATACACTGAAATTATGCTCTTGTAGAAATGTGTGATATGGATGAATGAAAAAAGGCTCAAAAATCATTTTGGTCAATCATGTTTTTAAACAAACATATTTTTCCTAATTCGTCACTTTTGCTATCTGTGCATTTATTCGAACTTTGTACCTAAGCGAATATTATATATTTATAAAGGGTTCAAAGTCCGTATCTTTATCACGGTGATTGGCAAAAATGGCGCTAAGTCGGGGTTTCCCAGAAATGGCTTAGTTAATCATTACCTATATTCAAGTGTGATTTATAATGCGTAATGATTACTTCTGTATGTTATGGCCATATTCAATAATGCTATGTTGTTTACATACTATGTATCAAGCATTATCATCATTCTTGTCCATTTGAACTTAATTTGGATGTGTTAAGTATTATTTGCATTAAATTTTACAGTTTTATTTAACACCAACACGCCAAACATCCCGTTTGTTTGTTGTTAAGTGTGCGCCCACCATTAGAAGATAAGCGACACTAGTGACATGCTCGCATGTGTCAACTTTGTACAAAATATTAAAGATATCAAAACTTCCATTACTCTATTGAAGTTTAGAACCCAGTGGTCTATGTTAGAACAGCTCTTCTTTCTCCCGGGCCGTTAATCATTCTCCTTCTCATTATTCTTTTGTTATCATCCTGATAGCGGTAAGTATTTGGTGTGCCTTAGGTCCAATGGTGCCATAATTGACTTCAGTTGCTTCTTCTCTTCTTTCTTTTTCCTCCTCTATCGATTTGTCACTTCCTTCGGCTGGCAATTCATTTAACCCTAGCCTGATGTTGTGCTTGATGCATTACTTACCATAAAGTGACTTGTCTGCTCGCAAGAGTTAAAATTGGGTATTGGTATAGTTGAACGGTCAAAACAATACTAAGTTGCTCAAAATTTTTCAAACGACTTTAAGTACTGAATTACACATTTGGTTGGATATCAACAAGGACATCTCTTTATTACAGATACATATACATATCTGTAACTGTATGCTATCGGTTAAAATAACTATATAATCGGGTAGAGATTGCCACTAGGAACTACATATGTGCGCTCATTGTGTACACAATAAGTGGTAAATAAATAAATAACTATATAATGTTAAGCATTGCGATGGACAAATATTTATATGATCATTAAATACAACATGATGAAGTGGTAAACTGCGCGCATTTATTAAGCAAATAATTTGTTTTATTTTGTACTAGCTTAGCTTAGCTAGCTCGACGTATAGACCGAGTTACTCGTACTTATAGCATTTATAATATTAGTAAGGACAAAATCTTGCTATACCTGGAGAATAATGTTGCGTACAAAAAGAAATTGGTTAATTGTAATAACTGTACCAATATATTCCTTTTTTAATAAATACTATAAAAAAATACAAGTACATACTATTTTAAAATTTTTAGTGTTTTAATCTTTTTTTCAATTTCTACCCGTCACATCCCATGTATCACTTATTTATTGAATGTTTAGAGGTAAAACTATCTATCGACCTTAGCGAATCGATACAATGTTGTCCCTAATCCTAACTCAATTTTTGGCAAGTTTATGTTACAATCAAATTGCAAGTAACTGCAACTCAGCGTTGTGACTGTAACTCTCTTATGTGTCGAAACGACACGTTGCGAATAACCCGAAATAATAATTCGTCTGTGACATAAATGCCTGCCAGGATTGAACCCGAAGCCCCGCTGCTTCGTACGCATTCAGTACCATTTAATTCACTAGAAACATGGTCTAGGTGAGCAAGAAGTAACAAGTTTTCCTCAAACTAGTAAACTGAGTGTCAAGGCTCAGGTCGGATGACGTCGACAAACTGCTCGTTGTATAATTATTGAGAATGATCTTTATTACTCTATGTTATTACCTGCAGGTTTTGTTTTAGACGTTATGGTCGTCGTCATCGTGATTATCACCATCATGATAATTTCCATCATCACCATAATTATCATCGTCATATTTGTATCATATTAAATCTGTAGCTAAACATCGTCTTTAGGTACATGAAATATTTTTCGGTTTTAGGTACATAAATATTAAATGTTTTATTTTAATATTTTTGCATGATGGGAGTTATTACACTTTTTAGTAAATGGCCCATACAATGTGATTTTTGGATTTTTTCTTTATTTGTCGTTTTATATTATTGCAGTGCATTTGTGCGCGCTTATCTTAGAACCGGTTGATCCGATCTGAATGCGGTTCTCACTGATTTATAAATTTTGATTAACATTTTATTGTTTGTTTTATTGATAAAACGTGGAAAGTAAAAATGATATATCAATTTAAAGATTCTCGTGTACGGTTATAACGTATTAAAAAGTTAATAATTATATATTTTACAATTAAAAAAATTCAGTCAATATGAAAAAAATTTTGCACTGCCTTTGGTTGATTCAAAATTGCGCCACTTCATAAATCATACCTATTCGTCAGAACATCGCGCGCGATAATAAAAAAGGTCGAATGGTCTAAAATTTTCACAGAAACAGTTCGTCTGATCAGCCGACCATGTATTGACCACAAACTGTTTTTTTAGCTTTGCAATCCAACAAATAAATAAAACAATAAAATAAAATAAATGAAAAAACAAGAGTTGTTACTATGAAAATGTACGGTCACTTGCATAATTTTTAGACAATCATATAGTAGGAAGTGATTTAAATTTATATTGTAAAGTTTCCCTAACTAATATGTTCTTGCAAGTGAAGCTAATAAAAACGTCTTAAACACTCGTCTTGCCACCGACGACCAGTAGCCACTGGACCTGACTTTGAAATCTCTCCAGTGTTTTAAAATAGACATGTGTTATTATTATTGGCTACACCCATACATGTTTTTAGGAATCAGAAATAAACAACACATCATACTAATGTTTTTTTTGGTCTTAGATATATTTTGAAATTAATATTATTGAAATACGGCAGTTCAAAACATCATTGAATCCAATGTGTTTAATAGCAACATATACCTTTATTAACTCATTAGGAGATCCGCCTTATTAAATTAACTTCTTCAAAAACAAAGCTATGTTTTTAAATGTTCCTAGAGTTGTTATGATGGAAAGTTTATATCGAGTTAACTTAGTGATATGAAAAAATTGTGGTTTTCATTTTGAGAACCATCCAAGAATCGAAGATTCCCGTGCGTGTGATGCGTTTTGGTCATCAAGGAACGAAGTCAGATCTTCCATCATGTTTGAGGTTGCTGAGCCCTATACTGACAGCTCAGTTTAATCTGACAGTATTTCTGTTTGATTATGGTGTATTTTACATTCTTGGTTACGGGTAATTTTTCTAAATTAATCCGTAGTTTTTATATATATTACATCCGTAGAGACATGCATTTCCCTCATTTTTCGTCGGCAACAGATCGGCAGTTATTATTTTAAGACTAGATTTGATTTTTGCATACCAACAAAATTTATCCGACCCGGCCGGCGCGGCGGCGGCTTGTTTTAGTTGTAAGCCATCGAAAAAGTTAAGCAACAACGGGCGCGGTCGGTAGGAGGATGGGTGACCGCTGGCAAAAAATTCAGAGGGCATGTAAAGCCGGTCCTGTTTGTTATCGTTAAATATCAATTGTTAAGCCATATAAAACGCCTCCGGGCAGTATGAAAATTTCCAGCACTTGGCTTAGCCACTTACCCCTTCACCAATCCGCATGCGTGATGAAGTACAGCGTGATGAAGTATGCACTGTAAAATGAGGAATGACTCGTGCTCAGCACTGGGCCAATGGATTGAACTTCATATTCCTATTTACAAGTGTTTGCTGTATTTGATCTTTCATAACTGTCCAATTAATTTGGGTCAAAATTGTAAAGCTTTGATTTTAATAATAATGTCCAGTATATAACGGGTAAAACGAGGTAATATCGACACGAGGACCGTACCAGTTAATTAAGATAAAAGTGACCCGACTGCCCTCCGGTATCTGCAGGGTATTCACTCCCCGCACTGCCTCTATGAATTAAAATTATGATACATTTCATTCTGTATTGTAATTTCAACAAAAATCAGTCGCAGTTTCACTCATCTCGCATGTGCGTGCTCTATTTCATTGTCGATATTATATAAACAACAGTGATAGACGAATGAGGGCATCATATAAACAACTAGGCTGGGGCACCGCTGTGCCCTCTACTATTATGGCTATATTAAAGAAAATAACTCTCCAAGATGATAAACTAAAACATTATATTGATTCTTATTCATATACATACCTATGGTTATCCATGCAAATAAATGATGCAAATATATAATATATTATACGTACCGCAAAGGAATGGAATAACTTGCCTGCGACTGTGTTCCCACCTAAGTACGATGTGGGAGTCTTCAAGAGAAGAGTGAATAGGCATCTACTAAGTTACTGTGTCCAACATCTAAGACATTATCACCACTTTCCATCAGGTGGAATCGTTGTCAAGCATTAACTTATATTATATAAAAAATAAATGAAATAAAATTGAAAGTGTTTGCTTGTAATATAAAAATAACCACTATTTACTAAATGCGTATGTCCTCGTTTACAAGTTACCTACATTGAAATAACATTTCTACATTTTTTACACACGGACGTACTCGGGGACATACCTACATAAACTATATAAAAATATTACTTTTAGGATACCTAGTTGGTAAAATTAACTAATTCTCAAAGTATGTTCCAATAAATCTTCTAAGTAAAAAATATATTCCTAAAATCAAGTAAATTGATGGTTACCTAAGTTATTTTCTTTGAGTTTACACTTCTCGGTCCTCCTTGAAGTAATGTCTGCGGAGTGCAGCGCGATAAGTTCTTGCCGAGATTGTCGAGCGAGGTGTGTGTAATATTTAAAATAAGTTTACACTTGTTTTATCGTGCTGGTTCTCCAAACTTTCAACAAAATATTAATTTCTCTTATCAATACGATAATAAGTCCCGTCCATATGGACAACAGTTGACAAAGAAACAAAGCGTGTTACAATCAGTTAGTCATCCGGTCGGCTTGGTAACACACCATGCAGTCTTCATATGCAAAGCTTCTGTTCATCAGCTGCCACCAATGACTCTTACATTCGATTCAACATCCGTTGCATTTCCGATAACAACTCGTGACTCAGTTCGGGTCAGCTACATCATGGGTGCATCGGCGACTGCTGAGCTCGACATTTGTAGGCATGAGTCGATGTAAGCCTACCGCGTCAGCTAGTTTTTGCAGTCATTGAAGCGGATGTTATGAGGTGTTGCGATTGTCAACACGCGACGGTCAGTGTAGGAGGAACGGTGCGCGCGGAAGGTCGCGTCCTATTCATCTTACAGTTTCATGTGACGTGCTCAAATTAAATCGCTAAATTTTTTTAACGTTGTCCGGATGTCATAAGTGTTATTTTAGTGTCATAGTAAATTTGCATTTATAGGTCCTTTATAAATAATTTCGTGTATCACTATGGACGTATCCTCAGGTGTCTTCTACAAGATAAGACTGAGTTGCTCATATTGAAATCGCCTTTTAATCAGCTGCTAAGATAATCTTGGCTATTTAATCAGGAACGTTTAAAGCGGTCTTTCGATCGTCCTGATTAGTCGTTGATAGTGGATGGGATCGCGCGATCGGCATTGTGTTGGGGGGTAAAATGCCAGTGCTTGGATACGAGATGACGACGTCTCAGGATCTGTGCTCAGGGTATGGAATGACTCCGGAGTACATGCTGCCCTCGCAGCCCCACCTGTGGGACAAGGCCCCTACCAGCCCCTACTCCATGTTTATGCACCGAAGTCCCGTAGAAGATAACCATGGCAACGACTGTACCCCCACATCCTTTAACGCAGGTTTGTTAGTTCTTAATGAAACAGCAATTTAGATCTATTTGAATATGATGAGTTTGTGTAAAACAATATTTATTTGGTAATTCCACTACAGTAACGATGCTGTTGATATTTTTTTATCAATTTACCCGAAACACTTATTTGTCGTACGTCCAAACAACAGTTTAATCATTTCTGTGAACTTAATGATAAATGATTCCAAAGCAAACAATTATTTGGCTCTTAGGTGTACTCATGATGTTTACAAAAAAGGCTCAACCAAATTTGTCTCTTTATGAGATGGAAAAAAACCATAATATCATAAGTATATTTATGTCTAATGCAATTTGAACTTTATTGTTCCAATTATTGGATACCAGGGTTCGCCCGCGGTTTCGCCCGCGTGGTAGGTTGATACAAAATAGTATATGATCCATCCCATCCCAGTAGTATCCCAGAGTATAATCTATCCCTTTAAGAAATTTACAAACATCTATACATCCTCACAAACTTTCGCATTTATAATATTAATAGGATGTCATTCTTTTATTGGAAAAAGTTTTATGGACTAAACTCAGGAACACAATATATGCACTACACAGAGTGAAAAGGAGATTAGTTCAGGTGGATTCTTCGTTCCATTTAGGTCTCATGTTCCTTAGCGAAAACTATTCTGTCCCTTGTAGTTGAACCCGCTGCTTCGTACGCGCAGGAGTTTTTTTCCAAGTAACTTCCAATCCCGCGGGATTTCCGGGAAGAAAGACTTGTTAGTTTTATATTAATATGTTTGTTCAGAAGCTATACCCATACGCGTAGAAGTTTTTCCCGCGTAAATTCCGATCCTGCGGGATTTCCGGTATAAAATTATCCTATATGTTAATCCAAGTTACCCTCTATGTGTGTGCCAAATTTCGTGAAAATTGGTACGGCAGTTTTTGCGTAAAGGAGTAACAAACAAACAAACATACAAACTTTCGTATTTATGACATTAGTAGGATGAACACTGATGCTCGTTTATAAATAATATGATGAAATTATATGCTCACGATGCGCAATTTTAGTTATTTTCCTAGCATACCCCGCGATCACATTACAAGTCTACCGACGTACTTAGTTTTAACGCTTAGGTATAGTCGACTTATATATTTTTTTCAAGAATCAGAATTTCACCTGCTTCTAGTGTTATCTACTGTGTCTTCAAGAAATTTTACAGGTCTGTATAGATTGAATGAATTGTGGTAGGTTACGTACCTCCGGTATGATGATAAGATGAGAGCCAAGAATGACAAATGTACTGACCCCAGCCATGACTTTCCCATGTTCATTGACTGCCCAAGAGCTTAGTTGACAATGACTCGGCGAGCGAAGGAAGGGATCTCGAACTCGATTCTCAGCCGGGGCATGTGACAAACTTGATTAGACGCTAGATGAGGGGTGAGCAACCTTTCGGATTAAAGGGTCAATTTTTAATTGGATTTTTGCTAGAGGGCCTCAGATATATTAACATTTTTTATACCTCGTCAAATCTACTTAAAAATTTTGAGTTACTACATACAGTTCTTGTATATTTGCTCAATGTTTTTTACGCTGCATTAATTTATGTTTTGACATAGTTTTTGCCCTTCTAAGCATAAAAAAATCTAATTTAAAAATGTTCAAAGGGCCGCATGCGGACCGCGGGTTGCTAACCCCTGCGCTAGATGCTAGAAGGGTCACTGCTAGACTTAGGGAGTCTAATGATTCTGTTAGATTAAATGCTAGGGTTTCAGTGTTTTCGCGTTTATTTTTTTTATTGATAGGCATATTTCACCTTTCAGCTTTAACATCCAGGTGCTCTTTATTCCATAAAATTAAATTAACGAATAAAATGAAAACTATTTATGTCATCTTAATAACCAAGCTCACTTAACGAAAATTAAAAATACAATCCCTACATTCTACTAATAAATGCGAAAGATTCTGAGAACGGATGTTTCCTACTACTGAATGGATTTTCATGAAATTTGGCACAGAGACACATTATAGTCCGGTATAACACATTGGCTACTTTTTATCAATGTATGTACCACGCAGGCGAAGCCTTGGACGGAAACTAGTCAATTATGAAATGAATTACAACAAATTTAAAAAGAAAGTTATAAAAAAATTAAAGTTATGCCTAAAGTCTACGTTAGCTTTATAACAGCTTTATAACGTTAGCTTTATAACAGAAACTTATATTGTGTTAAAAAGTGCTCTTTGTTTTTCGTCAAGGGTATAATAATCGTATTTGTTTCGTCTTCGTTATGCTTAAATCTTACTAAATTACTGACACATTTCCATGGATACTTTAATTTCAGAAATGAAACCCAAGTTATAATTTTCTTTTATTTGGGTCCTTAAACAAGTTTACCGCATTTCAAAACCGGTTTGCGTTCGTGTAAAAGTTTTGAAAAGTTAATATAATATCAAATTATGACCGAAAATACGTAAGGAAGCAGGTTTTGTCCATATTTTGGTACCTGGCATACTTTTATGGTGTAGTAATTCTTTAATATTACGACTCTATTTATATCCTTTTGTTACCTGGCAAACCGACTTTTGGCGGTTTTGTATTTCTTATAGAACATTTTATCACTACTTAGTATACATTCTAGCTCAAGCCAATTGATGCAATCAATGAAACCAATACTACTTTCAGGTAACGACATTAAAATTATTAATATGTATATCCGTTTGTTACCTGGCAAACCGACTTTTGGCGGTTTTGTATTTCGTATAGAACATTTTATCACTACTTAGTATACATTCTAGCTCAAGCCAATTGGTGCAATCAATGAAATCAATACTACTTTCAGGTAACGACATTAAAATTATTAACATTTATATCCTTTTGTTACCTGGCAAACCGACTTTTGCCGGTTTTGTATTTCGTATAAAACATTTTATCGTTACTTAGTTTAAGTTATTCTAGCTCAAGCCAAAAGGTGCAATCAGTGAAATTAAGCAATAAAAGACAGACGTCACTGCTATTTCATTATTTGCCTTAATTACATATATACCCATTTTTATGAAAATAAATAATACCTTAAAAATAAAAAAGATTAATCGACTCGTTGACCCAAAATATTTTGGAAAAACCACTTTGAAATGTTAACATTTATTGTTCTGCAGATTTTACGATATCTTATGTTCTATAATACTAAAATAGAAGTAGTTACTAAGTTACTCCTTATTACATAAGCTATATGTCAGTGAAAACCCGTTAAAATCGATCCAGCCTTTCCACAGATTAGCCGGAATAAAATAACAGACAGATAAAAAAAAATTAAAACATAATTTGATAATTGAAAAGCGGTTAATTTTAATATTACAAACAGATACTCTAATTTTATGTATTTTTATAGAAACCCCTCACGGTGTGAGACGAGACCCAAGCCCAAAAGTGGGACAGTAATGGATTCCAATGATGATGTATATGATGATGATGATGTATGATGGGGTACCTAATTATGAAACAATGATTTTCTGGTCGACGGGGTCTGTAGAGGTAGGTAGTAAATAAATAATAAACCGTTATTCCTAAGGCCGTGATGAATTAATATACTGCCTACTTTAAAATAGTCGTGTCGTGATGTTACTATTCATTATCAGTGTTTATAACTATTTAATGTTATCTAAAAATAATCTATTTACATTTGTTCTAAATATGTTCCAGTTTATCACTATTTGTTGGAATGTTATGTGCGTTCAAAATTTATATTTATTTACGTTTATCAGGTTGAGATTTTTTCAATACAATTTTATTCAATTTTTAAATGATTTAAAATGAAATAAAGTTTTATTTCGTTTTAGGAACAAACAGCTCACTTGGCGAAAGTCAAAATTTAACAATAAAAAGTCTCTACGTCAACTATAAAATTATTAAAAAAATATATAACAAGGTTTATTAAAAACCCTAATACAAAGAAACACAAAAAAATGCATAGCTGTATTGTTACCTTTTAAGTAGTTCCCTGTTCCCATTAAAATGCATTGTCATCGGTTCTGAAGCAGTGAGCAAAATTTCAGCTCCGTAGTGTGAGAGGAAGTAGGTCTAATTATGCTTGCAAGATTTGGCCCGCTACATATAATAAAATAAACAAAACTACTAACATACTAATATACAAACATACACTGCAAGTTAAATGATAGTTTGTAAAAAATATTTAAAAATAAAATCAATGACAAAGCCCAAAGTTTCTATTAGAATTTTATGAAATCTGATTCATACATGATACAAATTTATGTTATAATCCTTATTCATACACCTCTTTCTTGTATTACACATCTTGATGTGGAATTTATGGTGTATCTGGGATCCGTTGATGTCATTAGCTAGCGAGACTGATGTTTCTTCTACGTTGTACTGATTATTTAATCTTCTCCGATTTAAGTAGCAGATCCAGTAGTTCCTTTTTGACCGGCAAAGCAATGGTGTGGCTTGTGGAGTTGCTAATGTCTATGTTATACATACGTTAGCATAAGTAACAAGGAGGTGGGGACTTCAAAATGTCATCAATGATGGTTCCTAACTGTCAGCTCAATTTTTTACTTTATTGCGATTCATTATTACAAACTTCTCTGTTTCCTTGTCTGAATAATCACCGTGTCATAAGTTTAATATATTTTTTTATGTTTAAAGTGTGTATGTGTAGTGTATGTTTAAAGTGTATCTTTAATCTGCTTTTATTACGGACCTCGTTACCCCCTCTATTTGTCCTTTCGTATTCGTATACTTTTCTGGGTTGCCTGGTAGGAATCGCTATTTAGCAAAAGGGCCGCCCTTGTTTTACCTTTTTCTATTTTGTTTTATTCATAGATGGTTGTTTATTGTGTACAAACAATAAAATAAAAGAATATTTCTAATAATAAATGAATGAAGAAATTACGCCTAATTAACTCCGTACATTATGAGTTGTTTACGGATTATGTATTATGTATGTTCTAATGATTCGTAATTCCATGAATATACGGTTAATTAGGAAGTTCAATCTCGACTAAAGTATCATTAGTCAATTAATGTTTATAAAATGTATTATCAATTTTATAATTAATCAACCTTGAGCTTAATTGAAGTTCACCGTCAATCAGAATATACAATTACGATGTTTTTATTCAACAAATAATTTTATTTTAATACGTAGAAATATGTGATAAAACTATGGAAATGTTATGTAATAACATAGTATTTTAACGGATTAAACCATGTTTTTATTTATATTATTTTTTACTCTTTGATATATGTTTGAACACGCTAATCTCAGGAACTAATGGTTTTGTGTTGGATAGTCAATTTAGTGAGGAAGTCTATAGGCTATAACTGTTAAACTTTTGTATGTATCAGAAGTACCTCTGTTTCTTCTTCTTCTTCCTCTCCGTACAGTTCTCGAAGGTATATGAAGTCTACCAATGCGCAGTTGGTGGGCTCTAGCCTGTACCTCTCAGATTGTGAGTGGAGGCCCGAGCCTAGCAGTGGGATAGTTATGGGTTGGAATGATGATGATGTCCATAAAATATATTTCGAATTTACTATACCTTGTTTTACACCTCGTGTTTTAATGCTCTTCTCAGGTCCATAAGCAAATAAATCAAGATTTGCTGATTGTGTGACATAAAAAATATTTGCTAGTGACATTATTTTTTCCCGCGACTAAGGCCGCATGGGCAGTTTTCATCCCGCTCAACTCAAAATGTCTGAAATAAATATTTGTTTATCAACTACAAACATTTGTTGTTCTAAATTCGATGATGACAAACTTCAACATCTATACGATACTAACTCTCGTATTACAAGCCTTTAATTTCTTTTTTCGTCATTAAAAGTACTCTATGTTTTTTTCTCAAATTCTAGTATATCTGGATATTGGAATTCGAAAACAATTTGTAACCAATTTTCATGGACATCGGTTAGTGGTTTATGCATGAAAGCGTAACAACAGGAGTTACTTTGGCATTTATAACATTAGTAAGGAATATTAGCATTAATTTTATATAGGTACATTTAAATATGTGTAATTAGTATTTTTAAACATCTATAGTCTCTTAGTAATCTGTCGTAACATGACACTAACAAAAATAAAATCAAGTATAAACGAATATTTAAATCAAAAACGTTCTTCCCAGTCCAAAATGATTTTCATAAGTCCTAGACTACGGCATAGAGGAAAAAACGTTCCAATTAGTTTTTTTATTATATTTTACCACTTAGCGTGAAAAATATAAACCATTCATGCCAAGTTACAGCTTTACAGCAGTAAAAGTCTCTGCGCTAGAGTGTAGGCGGACAGACGGACGGACAAACAGTTCAGAATTTTCTATGGAACCCTAAAAGCGAACTAATAGTTATGGCGAAACTGTAAGGTTGCTGTATTTTCTACGGAACTCTAAAAATAAGTAAGGAACAAACTATTAATAGAACATAAATATATGAGTCATAGCACTAGGCTGCCGACCGGGACTAGCAGGGTAACATGTGTCGTCCTTCACCGATACGACTAGATAAGCTAGGAAATCATTCGAAGTTGTCAATGTCATACTTTATCAATATTGTTTTTGGGAGCCGGAAAGCTGTGTCATGCGTCGATAGTGAATTGCCCAACAAGCAATTTGTGGATCGAACTTTACTAGATATAATATATACAATGGCTGGCATGCTTCATCTAGCTACCGATGGCTACTGATCAGTCTTTCCTCATAACTGAGGAGGCTTAGAGCATACTCCACCACGCTGCACAATGCGGATTGCAATGCTGTTCTATTATTCAAACTTAACTGACATTCAGTTATTATAATACATTATTTCAACCCGTTAATGGGACGGGTTACTGAGAACGGGTTTCTCCTCATTACTGAAGAAGCCTAGAGCGTAATCCACCACACTGCACAATGCTTAATGGTGGAAGTACCTGCACAAGAACATTATTATATAAGGACGTCATTTATTAGGTACTAGAAATTCAATAAAATATCCTTACAGTATTATAAACACGAAAGTTTGTGGGGATTGATCACATCGAAACTACTAAACGTATCTGGATGAAATTTGGTCGAGGTATAGATTAACGTCTGGATTGAATATACCACGCGGGAAGGGTTGGTTTTAACATTAATGTTAAAAACTTACGCATAGGAATATATTTTCTATTAGGCTGTTAATAATACTACTAAGTAATGTACTAAGTAGAGAAGTCAGAGACCTTGAAATACGCGTAATTATCTAGTTGCAATGCTTATGGTCATTACCTATGGGCTATTATTTACTACAACTTAAATAGTTTACTTAAAAAAAAAAAAAAAAACACCCAAGTACTTAACCGAGGACCTAAAAACTATTAACCTGTCACACAGAATCAGTCACATAAATATCTGGCAATCTAATGGACCCTGGATCCTCATGCCTATCGATCAATTGCTTCACAGATTCATTTGCGTCGGTATACTATACCTCGGTTAAGATTCGACAAGAATTTTGGAAAATAAACTTGTTAACTTTGTATGATAAGATTCTCGGTCTATTCTCGTTTTACCAAACAATTTCAAAGTCGTTCGAGTTTAGAAGTCGTTCAATTGCACTCCAGCTGGAGTTGGGCATTCTCATTTATATTAACTGCGCTTCAATATAACTTCATCTCTATATGATCGGAATACAGTTGACATTTCATTGACATACGACTTTCGGATGTCATTCAGGTTTATTGCGCTTCAATAGAACTTCAACTATTGGATCGTAATACAGTCGAACGACTTTCGGATGGCTGTCTTTGTGAAACGAGAATCGGCTGGAAGGTCGTAGGTACCTACATAAGTAATATCATAAAATAATTATGTTATATTTAAAATGTTATCACGTTTGAGTAACGTAACCAGGGACTAAATAATAATAATTAATTCTTAAATTTAGATTATAATAATCTTGCATATGAAATTTTAATCGTCTACTTGATAAGGGTATTTCATCAGAGATAAGAGCCGGTAACTATCACGCTTATATGTACGAAAAAGTATTGATAGTGTCTGATCAAAATTCAAAAATCGTTTTTTCATCTCTAATTATGAAATGCTCTTATAAACGTAGTTTATGGGTCTACCACCATTTCGTAAAGTCTTTTTAATTAAGTGTAAAAGGCGAAGGAATCTCCATAAAATTCAAAAAGTTGAAATATTTCATTTCATCACAGGAACATCGAGCTCATTTAATGAAAGTCAGGAGATTACATACACAATATTCAAGAATTGTTATATCTCGTAGCACATGTTATAAGAAAATATGCCATGATTACGAATTTATGTGATGTGCGCTTCTGACGTGGTACAGAAGACGACAACATACGCTTAGATACTCATACCTCCACACTAGTATTCTGTGTCGCGGGTGACATGGCGTAATTACAGATTACAAAACACGCGTGACCCGAGAGCAAATGTTTATCTATCAATAAAATATCCTTAACCACCCGGCACCCCATGCTTAGTATACACCATTACAAAGTATACACATACAACATACACAAGGCCGTCTGGCCTAAATATAGCCTAGCATTTATTTATAAGTAAGAAATCTGCTAATAAAATCGCGAATTATTTCAAATTCGCTTTTTACAAAGTATTCATGTCCCAAAGTAAATTAATAATTTTATTTCAACCCAATACTGAACGCAATTATCTTGTGAGTGCGGAGATTTAGAACATACTCGACCACGCTTCAATGAGGTTTGGTGGATAAGTTGGTGGCCAACCCAAGGATCAGAAGTTTTATACCGCACGAAAGCTTCCAATGGCTTTACGTAATCTACGAAGCACGGAAGTTTATAATTTTTTTGCCACTAGCGGTCACCCATCTCGTACCGACCGCACCAGCTGTTGTTTATGACAGCAGTTGATGACTTAGGATCGACGGAAGACGCCGTCGTCAACCATAAAACCCTATATTGCCCTTGGCCCGACACGCACTTGGCCGTTTTTCATTTATTTTAACTATAATCTTAAATTATTCAAAATGTATTTGTTCTATAAAGTTATTAAAGTATATTTTTCTGATCGTTGCAGACAGTGACATGCAGTTGGAGACGAGTAGTAGCGAGGCGAGCGCCGCCAGCTCGACCACGTTGTCCCAGCATTGCGCCATATGCGGCGACCGAGCCACCGGCAAGCACTACGGTGCCTCCTCTTGCGACGGCTGCAAGGGATTCTTCAGACGCAGCGTCAGAAAAAACCATTTGTACACGTGTCGGTCAGTGGATTTTTATTTTAATCGATTTCAAAAAAGGAAGTTCTCGATTCGATTGTATTTTTTTTATTAATATTCGTTATCTCATAACGATAATTTGATTTTTATATTTTTGTGTTCGAAAACTGGTCATGTTTCCATTTTTGCACTTATCGGATTC
>DWJZ01000202.1:0-39032 GCA_018249125.1 Asbolis capucinus
TATTCGATTTCCATGAAAACCGTCTCGTTACCTAGCTTCTTACATCAGGCCCCAAACGATCTTGTGTCGCGAACCGGCTGGGGAAATTTATGCCGCCCAAAGACCTCCAACAGACTTCATTTGCTATGTAACAATAGTAACCGGGACCGACAGCCTTATTTTTGCTACTAGCGGTCACTCATCCTCCATCTGACCACACCTGCTATTGCTCAACTTTTCCGATTTCCAATCCTCACACGCAGTCGGGCTATGAGACTAGTGTTTTTATAAACAAAAAAAAATAGTACCGTATATATTTTTATTTGTATTTTTATCAGTATAGAAACTGCCCTCGGTTCGCTTCGGAAGAACCATTTGTGGTTACTGTAACAGTTAGACATACACTATTACGAATTCATTTGTAGATATTGATATCCTCTATAAAACTGTAGTACATTTGTTTGCTCTATTGTCAATCATTTTTTTTCACACGTTGGGTTACATTGTCAAAATTTTCTCGCGGATCCCTATTTTTTCTCGTATTGAATATAGCTTATGTTCATCAAGAATAATGTAGGATTCTAATAGTGAAAGATTTTTTTAAATCGGTCCAGTAGTTTCGGGGCCTATTCAATTCAAACAAACAATCAAATCTTTCCTCTTTACAATATTAGTGTAGATAACAAAAAGTATTATACTTCAAAAGCGTCCCCGTAAATTCTCGGTACTACTTCGCTTAAAGCGTGATAATTTTAATGATGTGTTCGTAGGAAGAAATGCGGGTAGAATGCAAAATGTATTAACATACACACTCGTACGATTACAACTTATTAGATTCACACCTCTGTGAATATTTGAATAAATATGAATTATAATGGAGAAGACCCATTGATGCGCCGTGGTTATAATTACACTAGGGACACATATTTCAAATAGAGGTAGAAGGTAGAGGTAGAAGAAGAAGAAGAGGAAGAAGGTGAAATGAATTTAAATGTGGTTTAATACCAGTAGAAAAGAGATCTTATCTTCGCACATCTGCCAGATTTCATAAATATCATGATTGCAATTCATAACCATCCCACAGCTGGGCTGGGGCTCCACATGTGAGAGGTACAGGCCACAGTCCACCACGTTGCCCAAGTGCGGATTGGTGAACTACACGCAACTTTTGGGAACTCATTTGGACAAGTCTCAGGAGTGCAGGTTTTCTCACAATGTTTTCCTTCACCGTAGCAAGCGAAAATCAACTTCTGATACCCACATAATTTTGAAAATTAGAGGCGCACCTCTAATTGACACCAAGGACATCTTGTTCAACCAACGTTCAAACCAATACGCTATCACTGCCGTTATTTCATAAATATAAAACAATTTTACATGAAATCTATAAAATACAAGGCGAGATCTTAAATTTTATTCATACTTGATTATAAAATTAAAGTTTTACAAATATAGTGAAGCTAAACACCAAGTCTTAGTGGCACAAACCCATTAATGAGTGAATGAATAACAAAATTCTAAATACAGGAAGTATCTCTTCTTACTTAATTATATTATATATGGTTCTAGGTCTTACATCAGACTATCTGTTGACTGTCAGGTTGACTTGACAGGTATATTCTTGGTTCGAGGAGTAAGGGGCTTCATCCATCATTAAGGGCAAACCAATCTCATGGTAACTACTTCCTGTTGAGGTAAATGGCAGTAGGTTCTTTGACTTAAAGGTCAGCAAGCTGTCCACAGTATTCAGCTGAATCTCTATCGTATCGATATGGCAAAATTTCTTACACTTCGAAATTTGAAAAACAGCAATTCATTAAGAATCGGACGATACCATCTTTACCGACGAATCTTTGATCATTGTCGGTGTTCTATGGTTCCCAGTATCATCAAACGTTACAAGTGCTTAATATACTTATTTCTGGTCATCAATATGAGAAAATATATAAAATATTTTTTTATCTGTGACAAAAGACCCAAAAATTCAGTTATCAGCATCATTATACAATATTGACCAAAGAATGTTTAGCATAACAATACGACATCGATTCCGACTCGCTAGAGTGGAATGATCGATTCTGAATAATCGGCATAATATATTATAATCGATTGTTGAAATATGGCCAGTCACCGAACCGACCGTCTACAGGTTGTTGTACCCGAAATTAGGATTCTCTGCTTATTTTATGAATATTTGATGGTATCTATATCACTTTCGGCTTACATTACAAATTACCAATAGGGTTCTTTTGTCTATTTACCAAGTAAAATCATTTTGTGCAAAAATGTTATTAATAAGTTTTTTTTTTGGTTAACTCATATTTTGTGTTGACAATACACGTATAATATCTCTCATTTTATTATACAAATAAAAATCCTGGGCCAAAAGCTTGAATATCTTTAGAGAATTCTCGAAACGTAGGGTCGTATTTTACCTGTTAAAATATCTATTATCAACCTAACCTAAATTTCCTTTTAAGACAGTGCCTTTCTTACGAAAGATTTCGTATTTCGTCTAACAACAGGTGTCATGTTTAGAACGTTACAAAACTGTTACAGTTTGTTAATACTACGGGGAAAGTCTTATTGAAGGGAGCGTGTCGAAAAATCGGAAGTCGGCCATATATCTTCTGACGTTACAAAAAGCGCGCGCAATGCGTCCGCCATTTTGAGTGTGATTTGGAACGGAATTCAAAAATGAATAGATTTGTTTACAGGATTTATATTGCCCACTTCCTTTATTATAATGATAATGTAAGCCTTTTGTAACAAGAACATCGTAAAAACTGTAGCGTGAATAACTGTAAGTGCAGTTCGTTCTAAACACTATTGCAGCATTATCCGAGTAACACTACAATAGAAATTATACATCCGATATGCAATTTTGTACACCAATCCGAACTTAGCCATCGTGGTGGAGTGACCGTAATATTTTGAGAGAAGAAAGACCAGTAGTAGGACAGTTACGTGTTGCAATGGTGACACAATACAATTTATACAAATAAAGTTTACTAAAGCTGTCAGAACCAGGTGAATTAAATTATTTTTCATTATGATTGGTATGAATTGCATGGTAGCCAAAATTATATTTATTATTATGGGATTATTAAAAGATATCCACATAGATACAACGGATACAAACTCTATGAGTTGTACGTACCAAATGTATGTATTTCCCACACGCCATTTTAAAATATTACAAAACAGTTTTTTATCGGTCAACTCAACCATCTCTCAATGGCGGCGTGTCTAATGTTGTGTGGTCCATTGATAATGACATTACCATAGATTATCAATGGCTTCGCAATCTGTTCAGATATGCGCATTAATTACCTTGCCATATGAGGTTTACGCTATCTGTATTTACCTGTAAACAAAGAGAAAATATTTTATTAATATTAAAAAAATTAGTAATTAAAGTTGTTACTATTGTATAATATAGCGGCAATGCCAAAATATTGCTTAGCAACAATTGTTTGCAGTAAACGATTTCGGGGGATAACCTAAACCTTCTTCCTTGGTATATTTTTATAATCTATAATTTATTTATTGGTATTATTTATAATCTGTAAGATTCATCATCACCTCAACCCATCACGCCGAATATCGAGCACGGGTCTTCTCTGAATGAGAAGGTTAAGGTCATAGTCCACCACGCTGGCCAAGTACGGATTGCAGATTGGCTTGAAATGCACATGATTCTGAAAAGTCAGAAGATTGATTCGAACCCGGATCGCCCGTGTGGGAGGTCGAATTCTTAACCACTAGGCTGTAAGATTAAATATATATATATATATATAATCGAGGATTTTGACTGGAAGCACTTAACGATTAAGTCGCTACGATATCGCTACGACTTTTGAAACGAGAATCGGCCGGCCGCGTTATGGCATAACTAAAGTTGAAAACATCAACGTTAGTATACGTTTACATAGACATTAAAACAATAGTAAAACACGAACAAAAATGAAGTAAAATCCGAAGTGACCTTAAGATACTTGCACAGATGAATAATAATTTTACGCACCATTCGAAGTGACCTTAAGTTAGATTAATAATTTTACGCACCATTGGAATTTACACTCGTTTTCTAACTTAGGCAACAACTTTCAACAATTATGGTGTACAAATACGGCCCGTTCCAGTTTCTGTGGAAGTAATTGTGTTAGCAGTGTACTATGTTTACAACGTTACAAATTTGTTACCACGTCGAATATGTTAATTGTTCATGAATACGGGTAACAATTGGGTTTTGTTTGGTATTCGCAAACAAAAAGACCACCTGTTGGCTGAAAATTGTCATACAAAATTTTGCAAATGCTGAACGTCCGTCCGAATATTGTAAAAAAAACTTCATACAAGTTAAGAAAGCAGAAAATTTATTAAAATATATATATAAATCAGAAAGTAGGAACGTAATGACTCGTCTGATATTCGTCGTAAAATCAATCTGGAATTTATTGACAAGATTGTATGGAAAACATTCCCCATCGAATTGGCACCAAGTATAGAGTCAACCTAAAATAAATCGAGTGGCCCTAACAGCTATATTTTAGGACAGCGTTCTGCGGCTAATTCAGCATTATTAGTTAAAATATACATTACAAATATTATAAATAGCATTAATTTAAAAAGTGTATCTATGATAAGTATACGATTATAGTACCTGTAATCTTATTCAAACATAACTTAGACAAAGTAAAAAAAGAATATTCAAGAACCACTCAAAGCTATTTAATCGGATCGCGGTTTTGTTAAGCAATGAACTACCGTCAACTAATACTCAGAAAATATTTCTACTTATTTAAAAGCAATTACGATAGAATGCAGAAGAAAAATATATTTCAATTTATTTTTGGCTCATTCGTGAATCAACTGGGTCAGACTGGGAGAATATTCATAAAAATGTAAAAACAACAAACGACTTCAAGCTCTATTACCATGGAATAAATTGCTTTACGAGTTGGCAAATATCGCGAGCAATTTGCAGTTATGCATTTTAACGAACGCAAATCAATTCGCAATTGAATGATTGATTCCGCATTCCTCGGTTCATGCAGTGTCAATGTGAAGGTATCTTCTACTTGACGTGCAATTATTACGTATTGAATTTTTAGCTATTTTCATGTAGCTACTGGTAGCTGCTTTGCCCAAAGAATGATAAAATAACCAAAACTTTGCATTACAACGACGTTGTGTTATTAAAAATTAATGATCACTTGCTTCGTTAAGGAAAATATCGTGAGGAATGTGTTCCCCACAAAGTTCTCGAGGATGGTGTGATGTCTTAAAATCCAATCCAAACGCTAACTTACTATATAAAGTAAAAAAAGTGAACAGGTTTCTTCTAAGCTAGTGATCTTTACCATCGAAAACTTCGCCACTTACCGTGACGGGATCGTAGTCAGGCGACAACTTATTTAAGGTAAAAAAAAATCCGCACTTGGCTACCTATGGTCTATGAATATACAATGTGAGAGAAGACCCAAAACCAACAATGGAATGGAAGTTATGAAGCCCTAACAGGAGCGTATGTGGATTTTAATATTAACATTAATGTTGATCGCGTGCCTTAAATGACCAATATCCTAAAACGAACAAATAAGAAAACCACCCCAAACGATGTAGTTTCCACACCAGTTTGAACGCCAATTCTATTCCTTTTGCCTACGTAGTAAGATATAAGTAACAACTACATTTATATTTGGGGGCTGTCAAAATTAATAATTATTCTGAAGTAACTAATTCATTTTGAACCTTATGAATATCATACTGAAGATTGGAAATCCCTGCTTTTAATTTTTGCAAGTTATTTTGAACTCTGTTCACAAGACATAAGGTTCATTATCAATCGAAAGCGCTATTAATGTTAAAAGCTACTTCATCATTTGAACCCTCGTTCATTGCAGGCAGTGACACGTTGACATTGGAGTAACATTGCCAATTGACCAGAAGGTACTCGAATATGTTTAATTTAGGATATTAATCATCATATTTTTACTGTTGATAGAACTAACAACTAACTAGGGTCGCCCGTGGCTTCGTCCGCATGTCATGTTAATAAAAAATTGCCTATATGTTATTCCAGACTATAATCTATCTCCGTGATAGGTTTCATTGAGATCCATTCAGTAGTTTTTGCGTGACGGAGCAACAAACATCCATCTATATTATTTCAACAAGATTAGTAGGATGTTCATGTATAACACTAATGCCTAATCGAACCCAGGATCACCCATGGCGCAGGCAAGGCTTTACTAATTGGCTACTGTGACGTTTTGTTACATTAGCGAACAAATTTCATACCGGAACAAATTAATGTATGTAGAACATAAATATGGGCGAGTAACTGCAAACTGGTATAAACAGAATAAACGAGTAAAGTACTCATAATTCATCGACAAGTTACATCGAATTATCGACAATTAGGTACCTGTTAATAAGAGAACATCATCAAGGTCACATTAACTTAAGTACACATTATTTGTTTTACTTTTAATTAGATTTCATACAAATTTAAATGACAAGCATCAGATTTGTACATAAAGAGTCACCAGAATAGGTACACCCAATAAAACGTAGGTAATTTTTAGTTAAAATAAATAAATATCTTTGGACAATTCACACACGGCCATCTGACCCCAAATTAAGCGTTAGCTTGTGGTATGGTGATTAGATAACTGATAAACATATATATATATATATATTACTAAAAACATACTTAAATAAATATTGCTATTACACACCCAGACACACAGAACAAACATTCCTGCTCATCACAGAAAAGTTTGACCCGGGTGGGAATCGAACCCACGACCTCCGGTGCAGTAGTATGTTCATTAACCACTAGACCACCACCTGCCTGTCAAGTGATCCAGCAAGGCCGGTACTGTACCGCAACGTTATCTGAAGTGATGTTATTAAACGTGATTGTCTGTATTAAGTGGACAAACATACACTAACAACGCCCATCTACTTATTTCTAGTATTTTTTTCATGATTACTACTGGCTTCAATTCAATAATGAAGCAATTGAGAACGAAAATTTTCCTCGTGACCTAAAACCGTGACCGAAGTCTTCGTGTACTCAACCGCGCTGGTCCAGTACAGATTGATGGAGGGTCGGCAACACAAGAGTCGGAAGATTTTATTACCCGAAGGATAATTTCGTTATCGTCTTGAACTCTATAATGTTTTTACGTGTATGTCTAATGTTCCTTTTTCTTACACGTAAAAACATTATAGAGTTCAAGACGATAACGAAATTATGTCTAATGTTCCTTTTTCTTTCTCTAACACCGGGTTAACTGGTAAAGAATGCCAGTAGGCATTAAGCTAGACTTTTGTATGACTATATATATATTTTACATTACAAAAAATACCTGAACATATATACATGGGGGTGATAGTTAGATGTCGTCTTCCTCTATCCACATACCTTCGCTGGTACACTACTCATAGGACATCCTATATACAAGTCACATAACATACTCGTATCAACGTTAGAAAATAATAAGGGCGTATCTCAATAAAAAAGAAGAGTTACGCCCTTAATATATTAGGAAAATAATAAGAGCGTATCTCAAAAAAAAGATTTACGACCTTACTATATTACGAAAATAATAAGGGCGTATCTCATTAAAATGACAGTTACGCCCTTATTATTTTCCGTATATGGGCGTAACTTTTATGAGTTATCGTAGTCGTCGATTAACATAATGTTATATTATAATTTCTAATTTTCTATTATTTTTCTGTTACAATTTTCACTGTTATTTTTATTTTATTGTCTTTTATTTCAACATCAAAAAACAGCTGATACAAGTACCAGGACAGTGCACGAAAAGTGACCACGACTCCCATGAACATCCATCACGGAAAAATCCCCGATCCGTTGCCGACCCAATCAAAAACCAACAAGCTAGTAATTACTTTTGTACGCACCTATTATGCGGGCCTTCTAGGGCACATATTAACACATTTCATTATACAGATACTTGTTTGTAGCTTTTTAAGACAAAATATATCACATCTTTACAAATGGTCTGTGGTGCATATGATAGACAATATTGAATGATAAGAAAAAATATAAATAGATTATATATATAGCTGTATATAGTATATAGCGTATTGATTGAAATTATCTGCAAGATACGTTGAGATTTATAAATTATAATCAGACAGATGGAATTTTAAAGTAATCTTTTTGATTGATTTCGGAATAATTCTAGGTGGCTTGGTACCTCTACCTCCTTATTTTACTACCGACTACCCGAACTCAAACAAACGGATACCTAGACCGCGATTAGAAAAGATTTTTTGACATAGAAACTTGACAAGATTTTTTTCGAATACTGGCCGAGGCAGCTAGCTTCAGTTCATCGACGACTCAGTACTGAGCACAGGTCTCTCCTCATACTGAGGACGCATAGAGCATATTCCGCCACGCTGCTCCAATGCGGATTGGTGGAGGGCCGAGTTACCTATAGTTTACTATTTACAATAGTTAGTATCTTTTCATGTAGGCAGCGTTATTGTTTTACGGAGTCTGAAAATTATTTTCCGACACAAAGTGATAAAGGTGGTATTTATGATCGATTATTTAAAAAACTAGATTCCGCATCTAGACTGAACTGTTTCTGGTAAATTATTAGACTTGACCACCTTATATCACACACCGAGCTACTGGCAATTGATTAGACCAGAACACCTTATATCACACACCGCGCTCGATGTACCATCCAGTAGATCTTTATGGTGCAATTACGAAACGACCAATAGTGGTGCATTTATAATTACAAAAAAAAATCTATAATTTTATTTTCTTAGTAAATGAAATTTATTTGTTTATAATCATAACCTTTTGTCTTTCTTCTACGCATATTCTTGTATTTTTATCATTTTTCGTATCTAATCACTCATTATCTTTTCATACCGTATGTACCTTTAATTACATTTTTATGTTGTTTCCTACAATGACTCAAAATTGTATAACGTGTGCCATTATCACAACAACTCTGTCATGTGACACTGATACCTTTGTGTGCTAAATATCACTCATTCACTTTAACCCAAAGATATCTAACTGTTGGGTTCGGGTCTCTTCCCAGAGGAGAGGTAGGCACTCGCAGACTTCATACACCTTGGAGAAGTTTGTGGGAAAGTCTCGTTGACTTCATACACCTTGGAGAAGTTTGTGGGAAAGTCTCGTAGACTTCATACACCTTGGAGAAGTTTGTGGGAAAGTCTCGTAGACTTCATACACCTTGGAGAAATTTGTGGGAAAGTCTCGTAGGCACAGGTTTCGTCACGATATCTTCTTTGGCCGCATCAAGTGATATTTCATTTTAAAAATTTTAAAATGCACATACTTTTTGATAATTATAAGTGCGGCGTCCCGTGCGGCAGACCACTCAAACACCTACATTTAAAACACATTCTTCATCATCTACTACTGGACTCGGGTCCTCACTCACAATGTGAGGGGGAGGCCATAGTCTAACACGATGGCCAAGTACAGTGCAGTGCATTGAGTGCAAGTTTCCTCACGATGTTTTGCTTCACAACAGCAAGTAATAATCAGATTCTGATACACACGTACCTTGAAAAATTAAAGGTGCGCCGTGCAACATTCAAACTACTCGGCTATCTTTTTGTTTAATTAAAACAATAATTTATATTTGACCAATACGTAAAATAAGAATATGTACGTATTACCAACATAATAATAAGCTCAAAAACTTTCCTTGCAGATCCTGGACTTCAGTGACAACAAATTGGTAGAGATCGAAGCCGACACATTTTACGGATATTCCAGCATCAAGTTTCTGTACTTAGCAGAGAATCACATTTACTCCATAGACGACAATGCCCTTTCTTCTCTGACTAATCTCCAAACGCTAGATCTGTCAAATAATGTCATATTACAACTTCCCGAATCGATATTTCAACTGCCTTCTCTACGGAAACTGTATTTAAATTCTAATCCGTTGATCCATATTAAGTTGATGGATCTTAAACTAACGAAACCAATTCAAGCACCTTTGGAACTCTTGGACATTTCGGATACCAAGTTAAAGGTGCTTCCCGATTGGGACATCCTACCACAGTTGGTGCTTTATAACATATCTCATAATCCACTAATATCTCTAGATCCGCATCACTTCAGCGCTATGTGCAGATTAAAGAAAGTGGATCTGACTAATTCTATTGATGGAATAAAGCTTTGTAATATCAAGCTAACAGTTATATGGTTTCAAGAGAAAAGTATTTACTTCCAATTAAGTGACTACAACAGATTGAACACTAGAGGTAACATTTATTCTACATATTCAATAATTGTATAGTAAATTGACCTTAATTAACAAGTAAACAATATTATTAATATTTATAATTCTATTATCGCATTTTTAAATAGAATTTATACGATTTAATACGAACCAAACGAGGCGTAGGTGCATTATATACGAGTACATGTTTTACTGAGGCCATTAAAATAAGAAATATTCAAAACTACGTAATAATTATAAGGGCTGAAAATACGAAGATGAGAAAGGGGTATGTGTACTATACATGTGTACAGGACACTTGTAATGGATGGATAGATATTCACTTAAAACTCCTTCACGCAAAAACTACTAAACGGATCTGAACGATATCTGTCACAGAGATAGATTATAGCCTGGAATAACACACAGGCTATTTTTTATCGACGTAAAACGCGGGCGAAGCTGCGGGCGAAAACTAGTAAATAAGACATATTGCACGGTGATATGAAACCCTTCGTGTACCGTTTCCAATCACACTTGACCATTTATTATGTAAATGGTGTGTTCACTGATTGAACAATTTTTCCTCCATCCGAACTCCATGGTACTCTATAAGGTAGACTTAGTTGCCTCAAAACCATTTCTAACCAGTATTCTAACAGATCGTGAGTACCCGTTTGCATTTGAAATGTTTAGTATCCGCGACGATATTAGTCTAAAAACATAAATACTGCTTTGTTTTCAGAATTTGATAACTGCCCTCGACTTGAAATTTCGGATGCCCTAAACTCAACATACCGTGGATGCGAAGCGATCTACACTCAGGTATATTTCTGATTTCTCCTCCTTCGTTCATACGCTCATGCTGAGCATCGTGAAGTTCCACAGGTCTCATTTTAGTATATCATGAACTATGCCCAAAGCAAATGCGATCTGAAATGTCTGCAATACAAATTTAACAAGTTTTTATATCGAATATTCTAGATCAAATTTGCACCGAGAATTGCCGCTATTTTACGCAGACTGAGACACAGTGAGGTTCAATCTATGAACGTGTACGGGCTTACCTAGGCCAATATAATAGGCATTTACTAAGTTAGTGCACCCAACACCTTTGACATCATCGCCAGTTTCCATCAGGTGGGATCGATGTGTCAAGCATTAACTTATTCTAAGTAAAAAAATAGCTTTCTAGAGTGCAATGAGGCTAAACAATTTTTATGATGAAACTTATCGACTGCCATATGACAATATCAATTGAAAAAGAAAACTTTATGTGCTCTACCAAGCAAGAAAGCTGGCATTAATCTTTTGCCATTAGGTAAAGACGACACGTACCATTTCTGACCGCAATTATTATTGCGTAACTTTCTTGATCAATGACGATGGACAGAAGCCGTCCGGTAATGAGGGCATATAGCGTCACTTATGTATTCAATATTGGCTAAAAACTACGCCGAATCATCCAAAATTATAGTTATACCACAGAGAAAGAGAGGTGCTGTATTATACTCTGTGTATACTTTTTCGCCCTTTATGACGCCAGTATTGCGTATTTCAGGTGAAAAACGTGAAAGGCACTCGACGCACATGGCTGACGATTGGCGGAGGTCTCGCCGGATTCCTCGTAGGCTTCGTATTGCTCCTCTACATAATGCACCGGCATAATGTAGCTCAGACCAAGAGAGCAGCTAAGAAGATCAAGACCCCGCCGGTCCATGTGGAAGACAGTCGGCCTACAGTAGGCCTCCTTGCCGACAAAGCGTAATAATATGATTTCCTAAGTAGCATATACCTACAGCACTGCACTTTAGAGGAACTCTTAATTTTGCCTAAAAGTCAGGGAATAACCCAAGAATGAGTTTAGGTAAACATATTTATCACTTTACGTCTAATTTTGCCTGAAAGTTAGGGTAGTTGGTAAAAGTTATCTTTGTAAAAGTTATCGTATAACTGCATGAAATAAATGCGTAATTTTTGGTGTGATCTTCAACAACACCTAGTCATTAAATTATATAACTTTGATTTGGATGTTAAATATGTGCGACACCCTCGTTTATGGCATTCAAGCATGCAAGGCATTGAAAATGATTCGGTTTTACAACTAATTTGTTGTTGAATTACCGTCCATATTATTAAAAGACATAAGATATCTTCTTTACCTAAATTAAACTTTTGAATTATGCCAAAAATAACTTTAAATTTTTTGCAAATAGTTTTCTTGAATTTATTTTTGCAGTAAAACTGCTAGTAGTGCTAGTAATGACCATAGAGCGGAGTATTTGAAAAATTCTGCGTGCCTAATAGCACAGATTATATAAGGTGCCATTTTTGATGAAATGATAATGTAAACAATTTTTAATTAATTTATAACTTTACTTGTTAGCACGTTGGTGCTTAAACTGTCTATATGCCTTGTGTTATGGCTCGCAAAATTTAAAAACATAATATTACCCACGAAACTTCATAGTTTAATGAATTTTTATGAAGGTTACTTTCAGTTTGGCATCATAGATTTAATAAAATTATATTAATCTAAAGCATTGTTGTAGAATCGAGATCTTCCTTTAGATTTAATGTTGTCTTTAACTAAACATAATGTCATTTTACTGTTTTCATAATAAAATACCGTCATAATAATTTTTAGAGGCTTAAAAGGCTGACTAGTATTTAATTTAAAGCAGTTTTTTTATTGTTTATTGACTTACACAACTAAACAAATGAACAGACATACATATATCAAAGAACGCCATAAAATTATTATACTTTTAAGATGTACAATATTTTCGTGGACTGCGCACATTTTACTCTAAGAAATGTATTTTCTAGACCGATATTAAATGTATGTATGTACATATATAGCATGCGGGCAAGGCTAGTTACCTGCAAAAAACCCATTAGAACTGCCCCAAATGCGCCTAAAATATTGAAATTATGGGAAACACAGTCTGTTTTTGTCATCCGTACAAAACTTTTCGTGTCAAAATTGTCCTTAGATATAAGTTGAATTTTACGTTTTTATCGTTAGTTTTACAATACTCGCGTACTGTGCCGTTAAGAAGTTTTCACGAAAAGATACTGATATATTAAACATGTAATGTCATGTTTTATATGCAAACTGTGACATTTTCATATCATCCAATGGTATGTTTACAAGTTTTGTATGGATAGTAAAAGGACTTTATCTATATGTATTCCTATACGATGTATGAGACCTAGGTTACTTGACACAAAGTGCCATTTTTTACGGTAAGTAAATAGTTTTAAGAGTATATCTATGTTTACGTACGATTTCATTAATTATATTATGTTATTGTTTTTATAATATCGCATACCAGCCAGGTACAGCTAAAGTGAGGAATAAAAATATATTGAAATTTAATTTTGTTTGGAATTTGAGTTGAACTTGCTAAGCTACGCTAGCAAATTACAATTTACACGAAGCTTTATAATTCACCAACGATGGATGTAAAAAAAATTTGGTTACTAATTGGCAGGAGTTAATAAAAATTACAGGGAAACTCTTGTATCCAAAAGAGATGTAAGATAGTCTTGATTTGTTTTTGGTTTCTGTTTGCTAATAAATTATGTTTATGTAAGTAAAGTTTGTTTATATTCTGTAAATAAAAAGTCATGACAATTCGGCGTGGTTTAATTTTAATGGTGCGTCCGATTTGTAATCGCCAAAGAGATAAAATGTTAACCTATTTTCATTACTAATATCATAATAAATGTGCATTTTTACAATGGTTTTTTGTATATATTCACTGTGATAGAATAAATTAAACTATAAGAAATATTACTTGTTTTATTTATAGCAATAACTTCTTAGCGACAAAAGATCCTGAACGCCAGATTTCGTCATTTTATAAAAGTTTTTCCACCCAGACAAGAACGTACAGCAGAACAGTTTAAACATTTTTTTTAATAACCAACCTTGCACAGGTTAAAAATTTTTAACGTGCCCTTATGCTACAGACAAAATATTGGTATTTGGAAATACTACTAAGAAGTATTTATTACGATTTTCTCTGTTTCGTGTGCAAAGGCGTAACTTTTCGGCGTTGCTTTTATCGGCTACCCCTTTAAGAATCGCATCCATAGATTAAAGAAACTGATTCAGATCACGTAATCCACAGACAATCAGCTTTAAAATTAAGTCAGTAATATTGATTGAGCACATAATTATCATGAAAAGACGATAAATATTGAATAACAAACAACTTTTAGGTCTTAAAACAAGTTAATCAGCCCTGATATTTCTACTAGTGAGCAAAATTTCTACTAATAAGCTCATTGATATTCTGTATGTAGTTCACTGTACTTTCAAAACACAAAAGATTATTACGATATAGAATTAATGAATAAGCTGGTATCTGAAAGCTGAAGTCAAATCCTACAATTCAAACTATTTATTTTTGCCTCCAAAAGCATTTCTGCCTCACTGGGTATGCCAAGAAAAACTGACTTTCGCTAGTCTCATCTAGTTACTACCACCTTCTTTCAAAGTCGCCGGTCCAGCAGACCAGTAGACAGCCCACGCTGCATCTGCTTCTTCTAGATCTCACACCACACAGGCGCAGGCATAAACTACTCGGGATATAAAGAAAACACATCGGCAATTTAAAATTGAATTATATTTAAACGAAATTAAACAATCAGAACTAAATACTAAAAATATGAAGTAACAGTTTCTGCTGTTACGATGATTTTAATAAACATTATGAAACCTCCATTGATCAACTTTGAATGTAAACTAAACAATAAAAAAACATTGAATAAACACGAGTATCTTTCCCTCAGTTGGTCAATTCGTGTCCTCTATTGACACATTGGTACCAGCCTTAGGGTCATTCCGTTTTACGTTGTCCAAACTTTGGGAATCGGGTTGCTTTCCTCAAGTATCACGTTTTTCACTGTCGTTCACAGCTCTGCCTGAAGATGAAGGGGTCTCTTTGTCTTTTATCAGCCGTTGCTTGCTCAACTTACCCATTCCTGGTTGATATATTGGCAGGCTAGGACGATCCTGGAAAATTATTCACAACAATTGAAGGCGATGCTACAGGCGAAAACGGGTCCTACTAATATTATAACTCGGTTCAGCCGGTACCATGATCCATGCAGCTGGGTCTTAATATCGGAAATAACATAATGTATAAATAGATTGTTGGATAAATAGATAGTTGGATAGTTTGATAGTTGGATAAATAGAGATAGATTGTTGGATAAATATAAATAGATGGATGAATGGATGTACGTCTGTTACTCCTTCACGCAAAAACTACTGAACCGATCTCGATCCTCCCGACGAAAACACATAAAATGTCCGGCGCCAATATCCTAATAACATTTGCGGCCCGTATTAGATACAGAGACATTGAAACTTCTAAACAATTTTTAAAAGATAAGTTAGGTTAGGTTAGAAATTACAATATCGTGGTTGATTCGTTTTAACAATGTTATTTAGTACTTTTTACCCTCTATTCTTATATAGTAAAAAATTGTTAGTTACATGAATGTTATTTTATGAAATTTGTGCATGTACCTTTTTTTTATTTCCTATTTAATAAATATTGTGTGGTCATAATATAATGATACTGAATGCTCCCTCGATTTGATTACTAAAAGCCCTACTAAAGCATAACATTTTGTATATGCAAATAAAATAAAAATATAATACAGTTCATACTTAATCTTACAAGAATTTAATTCCTTACCTTGTTCCTGATTCGACGTTCTGAACGACGTTCACTACCGTCAAACCTGTCTTTTTCTTCAGAACCTTCACGTTCCATGGATTTTCCTCTGTCTTCCACAGACTTTTGTCTTTTTAGTTCTATATCTACACCAGCAGTGGCATCATCTGATTCTACACTCTCTCTTCTTATTTTTGAACCAGTAGCTACTATAGTATCAGCTTTACGGTCAATTTTAACTGTTTTCAAATTGTCGTCATTGACTAGTTTACTAGATTTTTCATCTAAATGATTTTCTTCAAGTTTCATTTTCTTGTCCATACTGTCAATAATCTTCACTAAATCATCAGTCTTAACTTGAGGGAGTTGAGTAAAAGGTTTTATATCGTCATGATTCAGCAATTTCGGCTTATTGTCTGAAGACATAATTTTACTGATACCAGTCAGTTTCTCTGTTTTTATACAATCGGTTTGCTTAATTCTGTCTTTTCTTGTGTCACTATATTTCTTACTCTTCTGTTCGCGTGGAGATTCCTTGAACTTATCACGCTTCTCTTTCTTCAAACCTCGTTCATCATCATTTTGATCTTCATCTTTCAAAATTGTGTCTTTTTTATCATATTCCGATTTCTTTCTTTTATCTGTAACAATACTAGTGCTTGGCTTTCGTTGGTCTTTATATGATTTAGATTCAAATACAGTTCCATCTTTGATATCTGATTTTGCATGTTCGTCTTCTCTTTCCCACTCTCTTGGCTTAACTTTCTTTATGTCAATTTCAAGTACTTCTTCTTCTTCCTATAAAAGGAACATTAATAGTACAATATTCAGCATCAAAATTAATATAGTTTATTGCAACATCACAAAGATAAACTTGTTTAGACATGTGTCTAAATATATATTTACTTTTATCTGTGTGTAGATATTACTACCCTTTTAGCATTATGGAAGCATGTGGCTCTCTTATTGTTATAGACCTACAAACTTCAGTAGTAGTATAAATGGGTTTCAATGATACAAACAAATATGGTCACAAAAACAATAAAACAAATACTATTTTACTGATGTAATTAGTACACTACAACAATATAATTTTAATGAAATATTGCTACATTTTACACAAATTTTCGGCACCTTGGAGTGAGTGTCACCACCACTTTTTTGGTTGCCTTCTTGTATATCCTTCTTATCACAAAATTTGGCAGAAGACAGGGTAAAGGTATTATGAGTTTTGGTTGCAAGGGCGGGAAAATTGCTATCCCAATCAGAATCAGTACTGATAAATCCGTCGGAGCCATGTGCAACTTTCAACTGACTTGAATGTAAGGTAGGTTTAAGTCTATTTTTGTAATAGCATTTTCTATCACTAAACCACAAATTTTGATGCTGCTTGTAATCATAATACTCATAAGCCTCATTATATGCATCATCTTCAGATAAATCTCCGTATTTCTATACAATATGTAAAAATAATTATAATGAATTTTCAAGAAAATATGTGTTAAGTTGAATGAATGAAACATTCAATTAAAAAAAAAAATTTGGATCATAAGTAATCAATTTTCAAATAAAAATTCTTATTATTTTAAGACTTACTCTAATATATCCATCCTTAGTTTTTCTTTCAATTCTCATTTTTCTCTTGTCATTTTCCCTTCGCCGACGTTCATCTCGGCTTCTCTTATCTTGCTTACGGGAGGCCAGATACTCCAATAAAGGTGTAGACTGGGCTTTCTTATCTTGTCCTGAGAGATTATGTAATAACTAGTAAACATTAAAAGTTTCAAGACAGCAAAAACTACAAAATAATAATAATTTAAAGGCTCCTGAACAGCAGATCTTTAATAATTCATAAAAAAATAAGTTAGTGCATGCTTTCAGCACAGATTATAATGGTTGATAATGTATACAGTAATTGTGGCTTAGAGAAATAAAGAAAAAAGGTCATACTTTTCAGTATCTTTTTAATGACAATTTTAAAAATCATGTTCTTCATTTTCAAACAATACTATAGTAATCCCATACTAGTACTGAGCTTTGTACGGTTGTAAAAGGACAGTAGGCAGAGCGATAGAAAAAATTTAATGCACTTACTTTTGTTTAGTTTAAATAAAAATTATACATTTTGAGCTAATGATAATAAAAAAATGGTAATTAAAATATTTGAGATGAGACAATGTGGTTCCAACCTATTAATGGCAGATTACTCTGCATGAGTTTCCCTTTAAAACTCTAACAAGATCCATGCTCGGTAGTGGGGCACTAATGAGTTGAAGTCAAACCATTATTCAGCAGGCATTGAAAGCAGATGCATAAAGGGATAGAAGAAGACACAAATCCAAAATGGCATGTATAAATTTCACACAAGGTAAATAAAATTATAATTCCCAATACATACAATATAATTCCCAATACAGTTTCATAATTGAATTATTTTTTTATATATAAGTTCTACAACTATGAGGTTGAGAACTGACTTTGTTGATTCTTTTTTCATTATTAGAAAACTATTCCTATTAACCTTAGACTTGAAGAAGAAATACTAACTAGATGTACACAACTTACCATCACCAATTGGATATGAATATTCAAGTTTTGGTTGGGCGTCAGTTTCTTGATCTTTATTGAGGTTATCTAAAAATTCTTGATAAATTGGATCACTCTCAATCGTACCACATTTGGGATCTTTCTTTTTCTTTTTTTTAGGAACTCTTTGAAAAGGGGCATACTCTACAATCCCTACATATTCAACCCCTGTAAAAATAGGTTAGGTTAACTTATTACATTAGATCCAAAGGAATGACAAATGCTTAAATATGAAACACTCATAGTTTTTCATTAATTACCTTTCTCATCTAAAAAGACATATCCATCGAATTTGTCACGGAATAGATAAATATCGTCCACGTTAACAAAGTTGATGTATGCTCTAGAAAATACGTTGTTGCCGAGCGATGGATCTGGTTTGGCGAAGTAGAAATGGTCATGTTCAGGAATTGGAGATACTTGATCTAAAAACGCCTCCTCCGTCATCGTGGGCGGCAGTCGCCGAAGGATAATCTAGAATGGAAACGCAGTTAGATGCAACGAGATCTATTTCTTTAAAAATGCCTAGCTCGCTAGCTCGCCAACAATATGCACATCAAACTATTACCTTTGTAAGTGGTCGATGTGTTTTTGTTTTCTTGTCTTTATTCTTATTAATAAATGTTTTGCTGCCCGAATCGGACTGCGAGTCCTTAGAGTCTAGATCTTCAGTCATTTTCGAGATTTTTAACGTTTTCCCATATCAGAATTTGTTCCGTTTTTGACGTTATTTGTGCGTGTTTATATATTTGTCAGAATGACGTTTAGAGATTTTGACAATTGGGTAACGTTCAAAAAATAATCAAAACCGTCATCAGCTATGCTCAAGCAAAAATATAGATTTTATGTTAGTAATGAGGCGACAGCACAAGATTATACACGATAAAACATCATGGCTGAATATTTAAAGGACATAGTTCCATAATTGTAGGGTCATTCATTCACGTGTTATTAAGATGATTGTACCATCCTAGTTCTTGGATTCTCTTGTCTACGATTTTGTTAAATTAGCTTGACAATGACAATTAACAACTGAATGACATTGACAATATAGTTTGAATCGGAATCGGAAACAAATACAAAATTCGTAAAAGAGGTTATGTTATAAGAGAAGAGTTTTTTTTTATTTGTAGTAAGTTAGTGTGGTTATTTAAATATTTTAAAATCATGAATGGTTGTATAAGACTATGCAGAAGTTTTCGAAAACCAATATTGCCAAATGTTCGTTTTATTAGTAGCACGACAAGAAAACTTTGTAATGTTGAAAAGATTAATGAAGACTCCTCCAGTAAAGTGAGCGGTTTTGCAAAATCATATGAGAAACAATCACAAATACTAGAAGGTGAAACTGAACAAAACGAAACATTTGCTGCTCTTCTTCGTAAATCTAAATTTATGGACGTAAGTAGACTCATCAACACTTGCTGATTCAACAAAGTACTAATTAATTCTAATGGCTATAAATAATATACTAATTTATAGCCAGCAATATCCATTAAATAGAACTCTTCGAATAAACCTTAGGCACTAATTTATTAGTATATAAAGTGTTGATTTTGAAGATATCTGTTGAATAATTTAAGAATTATTATTGTCAATAACCGTACAATAGGAATATTACTTCATTTAACAACCAATTATAAATCTCTTTCAGTTGGGGGACCCTGTTGGCAAAATTGTAATCGGAAAAGTGTTTCATGTAGTTGAAGATGACTTGTACATTGATTTTGGTTGGAAATTTCACTGTGTATGTACAAGACCATCCACCAGAGGTAGTGAATACGTCAGAGGCACCAGAGTACGGCTTCAAATAAAGGATCTAGAACTATCATCCCGCTTCTTGGGTTCCAGCACTGATTTGACGCTTCTTGAAGCAGACTGCAAATTGTTAGGCATTGTTTCAACACCACTTCGGCCAACCATAAATGAAAAGGTTTAAAATTGTATACAGTTATTAGAAAATGTTAGTCATTGGTAATTAAATACCAACAATAAGAAAATTCATCTGTCTATTTTTACTACCTATGGTATTCCACCTCAGAAAATACAAAATAATCTTCACCAATGCTCAAATATACAGTTAATTTGGTCACAAGTGGATAGAGACATAGTAACTCCGGATTTGTCTTTCTTACTACAAGTAATGTTTTTATTTATGGTTTCACCTTTTATATTTTATTTATCATTGTATTAAGTTGCTATAAATGTTTAATAGTAATGCTATGTAACAATATACCATAAAGTTACAGCTGTAACCCGAGAAAATACTTTGATTTGTCGCATAAATGCAGGATTTTACCGAGCAGGCTCTGTTTGGATGTTGACTGCAGGTCCCTTGCTTTACAGGTATGGTCACTAGTTTATGGGGCCGTATATTTGTATGAGTAGGTCTTAAAAAATGAAACATACTTTATTTAACAACTTTAATTGACGACATACATGGACAGCAAAATACACTTTTTGGTAGGGGTCTAGTGACCTACATAATACACTCAATAATTAATTTTATTTAACAACATCAATACCTAATTTGAAGTTATTTTATTGTCGTAATTGAAGTTTCATAATACAATACTATTAATCAGATACAACACTATATATTAACAGTTGAGTAAAATGTGTAAATTATTATGTCAAATGTAATCCTATCCTCGAAGCTTAGCCAGTTTTACCAACATTACTACTATTAGCCAGGATTACAAATCCATCAAATATTCATTGAGATAAATACTTTAATATCTACCTAAATTTTTTTTTATAACATTATCTACCTTGAAACAGAAGGATATCATTTTAAAATAGGGTAAAAAGCTACTGATTATTTTACATGGATTTATACTTGATGTACCTTAGGATTAAATACATGTTTAGCTTTTTATAATTCCACAGTAGCCATAACAATTAAAAAAAGAGCAACTCCTCAGCTGGAATGCTTAATTTTTTTTTTTGTTGTTTGTTGTAGGTAATGATCATACCATCGAGAAAGTGTCTTAACATTCTTAAGTTGTGCTAATCGCCTTCTCAGATTCATTAAGGCTTGTTACGTAATAGAAATGAAATGTAAACTGTTTATTTCGTCTTAGGAACCAAAAGCTCATTTAACGAAAGTCAAAACTTTACATTACAAAGTCCCTACTTGAGTTGTAAATTTACTAAAAATATATATAAAACAAAACTAGGTACTTCCGATTTAATTATAATTTGTAGGTAGGTACGTACATTTGTTTCTGTTTTGTTTTGGTAGCAAATTGCTGTCCTATGTAACTTACCACAGAAAAATATAATAAAATCATACGTTAATCTATTTTTGGATGTGGCCCATATTGCAGAACAAATATTACTTGGTGTACCTATGTATGATAGAGAACTTAGAATTTTTGTCGGTTTGTGTGTGCGTTTATTTTCTTTGAAGCGACTTAACAGACATGGTTGCTGTTTTCACATTCATAAATGTAATAAGAATAAAGATACATATTACACTAGGAGATAGACCTATTTAAAATATATCGTGTCATATTTAAATACGATGATTGTCTGTGAGGATAGAATTTTTTAGAACATAATATTATAATATCACAGTCGTGGGTAAAATTATTAGTAATAAAAAAACAATAACAGGAAAGGCAACGCAAAACTAAAATAGCGCTAGTAGTCTTTAAGACACGAATTTTCCATTTTAAAATAGGCAGTAGTAGTATGTTTAATATATAACATAACATGAGAATATGAAAAACAATATACTGTGTCCAAAAATCTTTAGCTCGGTAGCTCCACCTAGTAGGAAAGTTTGGCATCGCCTTCCCATTACAACATAAATAAAAAAAGATGCATTTTGTGCTACGCAATAGACGCATAGCAAAGAGATTCCAATTTTATAACATATTACATACTACTTACATCATTGTAATTATTTTGATTTATGTCAACATTGTAGTCTATAAAAAAATGTTACACTAAATGTTTTTAAGATAGTAAATTTGATGATGTAAAGTATATTATTAGAATACATCCTTCAATGTTTAAAACGAAGTGCTTTTGTAGTTTATGCAACCAATGGGATTTAGTTCTAATGTTTTACACTAGATGGCGGCTGAGCAAATTTCTGTTTATCCGGTTTTAATACATCAGCTTTAGAAACAATAATAATTATTGTATTTTATCACCATTACGAGAAACAATTTCTTGTGTACTAGGATCTTTATCTGTATCCTTTCGCTCGGGTACATCAAGTATTTCGTCTACCGTGGATCCGGAAGGATCGGTTTCCTTTTCAGAAATAGGATGAGCTTGTTCCCATTCCTTTAGATACTGTACTACAGCTGTATGACCGAAGGTTTCGGCTTCGTTCAGAGGACGACTTCCCCAACGATCTCTAGGGTCATGTGGTACTGTGCACTGGGCTAGTAAGAAGTCCACGCAGCTCAGATGTCCTTCGGCAGCTGCCAGGTGCAGAGCTGTACGGCCGTCGTAGTCCGCCAGTGTCATGTCCATACCGGAGAGGTGGTGTCTGAAATGCACAGATATTTAATATAATATAAACTGTGTGTGTGAGGACAAGAAAGCATTGCCACAAAGTTATAAAAGGCTCTATTTCTTCTACAGCGACAGAAAAATAAGTTTGCGGCTGCTATGGTGATTGCAGTAATGTAGTGTGCATCAGCTGTAATTATTACCGATTTATTAACAAACAGACAAAATGTAGGTAGGTGTACAACAACTTAACAACCTAAAGAGCAGCTTTACATTTGAAAATGAAATCAAATATATTCAAACGAGCTGACCGTTATAACCGATTTTTATAAAAATATTTTTCTTTATCGTAAGTATGTAAATTTCGTATATCGATTCTTTTGTGATGAAGCTCGAAAAAAATATGTAGGTACATTGTAACATGAAGAAATTTCTATTTAAAAACAATAAATGTAATGTAGAGCCAACAAAATGATCGAATGCCAAGCAATCGATTGAATATTTAGTTATCTTTACTTGTCAAATCTATTTTTAATCTGTAGTTTGAGGTTTCGTCGGCGCAGGAAGTAGAGACGGATCAGATTCAGATCGCTCGCATTCAGTTTCTGGCGAGTCGCTGAATAAAATAAATAATTTCATATAAAAGAAATATGACGAATTAGCTGTGAATTGTAATAATGGTATTCAAAATCGTCACCTTCTCAATGCACTAAGATCTCCACTTGCAGCGGAAAACAAAAGATTGACGATGCTGAGACCAGTCGACTCAAACTTATATCGTCGAGGGTCCTTCTTGTGACTTGCGTATCGAATGTTGTCGTATTTGTGGAAGTTGAATCTCATTATTAATTCCTGTAAATGCAAGCAAAAGATCGTAATAAATTTATAATGTAGGTTTGATGTCGTTGTGTAATAAATATATCTATGATTTATTGACCATAGTCATTAATAGTCGTATCGTACTACTTTTGGAAGCGGAAAGATATTTAATCCTTCATTGGATAGAAATGTGTACAACATTTTGATAGGTGTATATTTGTACATGTATTTAAAAGTATATAATTATCTATTGGTAAACTGTACGCTATGTAAGAAGCGACCAGAAATGAAGGTATTACATTCGGGATAAATCATAAATACATCGTAAATACACAATATAGTGGAGCCGGTAGAAAGTAACCCATCCTCCCTTATCATATTGAAAATACTTTATAAAAGCATTTAAAATATAATATTGGTTAATCATACGAACGTCACAAAATTGTAGTCCCCTGCAACTATTTCCGAGAGGATCCAACGGTGGAGACCACGTACAAATTCCCATTACATTTGGCACAACAATCAGCATTGCTCCAGATACTCCAGATTTCGCTGGCAGACCCACTTTAAATGCAAACTGGCCAGAATAGTCGTACATTCCGCAGCTATGCATCAATGAAAGGACATTCCTAACTGAATCAGGTCTCAATACTTTCTCATCAGTAATGGGACAAATCCCACCATTTGCTAACGTAGCAGCCATTATTGACATTATATCACAATTCGCTTCCATTGAACAACACTGAAAGAAGAAAATAAAAAGGTTTTAACATCCCGCTGATACTCACAACGTTCTTCGTTTCATCTTATATGTATAATATGTACCACGAACGGATTGGAATAAGTACCCCAGTAGTCAGTATTTCTGTGTGATTATAGTGATGATGTCTTCAAATCAAGTTCTAAATTGTTTTAGATAGCAAAGACTAAATTTGTGGGCTTTACCATCTACTGAATAGCCACTTGCCATCATGTGGTATCATAGTCAAGCACAAAAATTATTGAATGTAAGAATTATTTGGTGCCAAGTGACAAAAGAACATTAGTTAGGTGCCTGCATGTACCTGAAAATAGAAATCCATGCACTCTCGAAGGTTTGTTTTCTCCGGGTAGCATTTGTGCTCGCGCATGTAAAAGCCCAATGCGTAATTACGGTCAGCAGCTTCGCGCTCCGACAAAAATACAGCGTTGTTGAAACCCAAAACTTCATTGCCAGCGAGCCGGCTGAAGAATGACATAACATAGTCGAATTTTTCGGCGAGCGTCATCTCTGGCTTGTCTAATGTTTTCAGCAACGAGCAAACCAAAATTGCTCCAGCGTTGATCATTGGGTTGTGAGGTTTCACTGTGAAATAAAGCATTAAAAAGTCATCGTTTAGACAAGCATTAGGATTCCACCGTTTCACTTCGTGTCCCATCTACCGGGTGGTAAGGACAAATAAAATAACACCTTTAACCTGAGTTCAACTATAATAAATGTCTGCCCCGACTGGAAATCGAAGATTTTGCTTCGAATCGGAAGCTTGGCAAGCAGAGTTACTAGACTCCATGATTTTAAATTATTATTATTATTCATTTTAAAAAAAGGTGTTCTTCTGAGTAAATTAAAAAGAAAGTAAAATGCGTTTTGTTATTGTTACGGATCATTCAATTAAAATAATACATACTATTGTAGTCTAAGACAAGTTCATTGAAATTACGTCCACTGGGCTCCGTGCCAACATACTTGTGTACAACATCTGGGCCCAGAGTCTCGAGCGCCATAGCATAAGTCAGCGGCTTGCTGCAAGACTGTAGCGTGAATGGAACATTCACGTCACCTGCAAATGAATAATTGCACTTCAGATTTTAGGTTTTGCGACATTGTTTGTAGCAAATAATCGTGAAGCATTAAAGTCGACGGCTTGTGTTGATCGTAAGTGATCGATTTCACTACTCAATAGCTCTATCTGCTAATAGTGGATCTTTGATGGGATAAAACAAATCAATGTGTGTACCTATAGAAAATCTTTGACCATCGATTGTACAAATGCTGACACCCCAATTCTCAGAACTCGCTCTGGCCAGTTGAGGAATATAGCTAGCTACTTTTCCATCACTATTACTTTTAGCTGACCAATACATCTCTTCTATATCTTTGATAAAATCTTGAAAGTCTGGAATAACAAATTGACTCCGAAATGCTCTTGTTATTAGGACTATATTCGGAGATATCACTTCCTTGAACGTCTTCCGGTCTAATTTAAGTGTCTCTGGAGAACCTCCTTCAAAATTTGATTGTTTGTGTACCTTGTACAAATTTTGCATTACTTCTTTGACACGAGAATCATTTTTTTTAATTCCTGTTGTTCTTAGGGCCTGAAACAATAGAATCAATATACTACGGAACAAAGTCGAAAGGAGTAAGATACACTTATAAATGGAGAATGCCTGTTTCAGCTAGTTTAAAAATTAAACTGAGTGTTTAAATTAATTATAACTTACAAATTAAATTAAGAGAGTCTACAGTGCCTTGCAGTGTCTGTACGTGTATTAATCATTACGTATTTAATCCAAATCTTAAGTTTCTGTAATCTGATATCATCGTAATGTCAATAAGAAGAATGTAGTTTCTAGAAAGTTTTAAATAATTTCCATGAGCTGACACCACAACTCACTAGTATAGTATAGTAAAGCAAGTTGCTTCAACCCAACAAGTGCGTACAAGTGAAGCTCATTATTTGTAAACATTAATATGTAATTCAAAAAATTGTAGATACTTACGGCCAGAAACTTTCCAACGGGTAATAGTCCGGTTTCTTCATTTTTAAACATGTCAAACAAGACATCATCCGCATTTTTGTGAGAACCTTCCCGAACCCTGGAATATTATCCCATAAAAACTTATTCCAATTGTTTCAGATTGCAAAAATCTATTAAATGCATCTATACATATCATGCAGAACTGTCTATTGACAAAAATTAGTCGCAATATGCTAAATACCATTACAAGTTATATCAATTGAAGATGCGTGAGTAACGTGACGGTGGGATTTATATGTTGGGTTACTAAGAATAGTAATTTTGTAATTTATGAAGCCGGCGTCAACGATCTAAAAATACCATTTTGTACGGTGTAAGATGTTGACGCGATAGGCGGGTGTGTCTGCAACGTAGATATAACACGAACTGAAGTCACATGACGCACATTTTTGGCGACTCGTCAAGATACCATGAGAGCTAAGAATCATTTGAAATTTTAGAATTGTACTAACTAGTGTTATAATAACAAAGTCAGTTGCCAATTTTTGTTGTTGTGGTTTATTTTGAAATTGAGCTGAAGTATGGAAAGATAAATAATTTTATAAATAAAAAAAGAAATTTATAAATTTACTAAGAGAAACAGAACGTGTTGTTAACTCCTAAAAACACGGAGATCGAAAGATGCATTAGGTTCAATAGGCTTAGGTCTATAATAAATGGACGTAGTGATTTTTATTCTACATAAAAAATATTACAACGAGTTACTATAAAAAAAGCTGACTACTTTATAATAAATAGTAATCATTTAAATATCCGTTTGGTGTGGAATAAAAGGTCGTACGGAATATGGGAACTAGAGGGGTGCCTTGGGGCAACCTCCATTCATCCATATGTATGTATGGGTAGAACGTGAAGCAGCGCTAAGTGCAGCAAAGATTTTGTTGGGGCAAAAATGCTAAATGCAAAAGCGTAATAAATTCCACTAAATGAAATTATAATTATAAGATATTTTTACAACAGATACGTAAAAACTGTCAAGCTTGATGCTACTAATCAAACAAATGATCTACTAAACAAACAAAAGGTAATCAAAATTTTAAAAATAATGAAAAGCTACTTAAATCCGCACATTTCATTTGGGTCTATTGTATACTTATATAGTATAATTATTATAATTTTACATAAAACAAGGCTACATTGAACACGTAACATGCTGTTAGGGACGCCTGTACTCACAATATTGGATCGAGGTTGTGCACGAATGAGTAGTGCCTGCACCATGAAACGTGAACACACAATTTATTATTAGATGTTTATGATAATTTATTATTATATATATACGATGTCTTTATAAAGCCTTATAGTCTAGTTGTTAGATATCCTGCGGAGTTCCGAGTTCGTTTCCTGGTTGGCTTTGGGTTTGGTCTGCGGAATTTGAGTTGTTATTTGTGTCCACAATCCAAAATCCAAATCCAAGTGCATGGGTATGAGTGTAAGCCAGTTTATTAATGCCATTTCATTTTAAATTCATAAAGCGTGTATTGTTATACATTTTTTATTAATTTTTTTTATTCAATAAATTAGTGCTTGCCCACGATCCCGCCTGATGGTAAGTAGCGATGTGGTCCAGGTGATAAAGTAAATAATAATTATTATTATATATTACCATTTATTAAATATTTATTTAATAATTATTATTATTATATATTACCATTTATTAGTTATCTTGCTTCGTTTAAACAATCAAACATTATTACCTAGCGAAACTTGAACCGGCAAGATTTCTGGCATTGAATTTCATTGCAATTCATATTGATCTAAGTAATTGAAGTATTTACGTAACTGAAAGACTTCCAATGTGTATTACGTGAATTGGAGCACTCGGAACCTCTATTACAATTGCAGGGAAGTGCATTTTCAAATGTCAAGGGTGAACTAAATGGGCCGTCTGGACGCGGCGCCGCGGCGCCTCCCAGCCTGTGACAACTCCAATGTTCGCAGTTAATAGATCAATAGGAGTTGATCGTATCAATTTATTTTCAATACGACTCACGGTGTGCATTGATTTTGTGTCAATTGGTTAGATGAATCTATTTCAAGCTACTATGTATTGTTTTTAAAACGTATGCTTACCTCATATCTATTGACTGAAAGGCATAGAAATTCGGTGCGGAGTTGCGCCATTTCTGAAACAATATGCCAAAAACTTAATCATAATAATTTATCACTACCGATCAAACATTCATATGCCTTATCAACGCATTTCACCGTGCACTCGGAAATTACGAAAATATGTCAGAGTTACGAGGAACATTTAGGACACTCACGTCTATAACATATACGGGTCTCACTTGACTATATTGGCGATAGGTGGTTGGATGGATCGCGGGTCTGCCCAATGCAGTGAGACGGCGGAGCTGTCGGCTGCTCATAACGGCGTGCGAGGGACGAAGACTTTATACGCGTATAAACGCGCTTCGTAGCTCGCCACGCGCAGGCGTCAACTGCCCTTCGAGCCTCAACGTTTCTACTCGTCTTATCGATAGGTAACTATTTACTTTTTCTCTGACGTTTTCACGGGAAAATCACATTTTCAAATGTACTAATCGGTTCGCTACGACGCGATGTAGGTGATAATTAGGTGTAGGCGTGTCTCATGTTTATTTTGTCATTTCAATTGGTTTACTTTTATCAACAGGCGAGGTAAGTCAGCTCGTAGGTATACTTAAAGATGTGCATTTCCTAAACTGCGTCCAGAAAACACTTTAATCAGATAGATAGGATAGTTAAAAAATATATTTTCTATAAGAGTTCTTGTATAGAAGTACAGTTTACTTCCCAAATTAATAAAAAAAAATCAACAGCATATGCTGGAAATATCAAGACAGCATTTAACATGTAGAATCTTGCCACAACCTAGCCGAAATCAGCACCAGGTGTTAAGTATGTCTCAAACTGCGAATATGTAGTAATACCTACTTATTGGTTAGGAAGGTGTATGTATCCATGTGAGATTGGCTTGGTCAAGACGGATGGAGTTGGAGCCAGTCGCACACAAATATATTGGGGCATATTTCTAGTTACAAAGTTTACGACACTATTGTGGGTCCCATCAACAACTATTCATCAATAATAATTAACAGTGCGTACTCTAGATGGTATGATCCTGACAGCGAGGTGAGAGGTCTTCCTGGGTTCGAATATGCGGGTACCTATTTATATGACAGATTCAAGTTCCATTCCATCCATCCAGCAGCCTTTGGATGTCTACTGCTGGACCTATGTTCAGTAGGGATAGGCCTATGTCTCTCCTATTTTGTGCTACTGTGAGCGGTCCTGAGCTTTCTGAACCCAGCAAATTTCCGCTGTCTTCTTTTTTCTTTTGGCTCATTGTGTCCATGATACCACTGACTTAGGGATTCATTTTCTTCTTTTCTCACACACTTCGGTATTTTTTTACTCATCCACGCCATCCACTTTCTTGATTTCCGCATTTTTCCACGTTTCGGACTTATTAATATTTCGAGCACATAATGCTTTTTGGAGGGCTATTTGCAAATTATTTATTATTAGTCCTACTTATGTGACATACTTTTTCGTTCTTGAGAATCTAAAATTAATCGCCATTTCGTCTTTGAATTAGGTCAAGAAATTTATATTAAAACGACATGTCCTACTTAAAAAAGAAGTAAAAATAATGAAATTAAAGAAATATAAATGTTATGAAATCAACCCTTGAAATATTAATTCATCTCCAAGGATATTTTATGTTAAACTTTACGGGTACTTTATCCTAATATATTTACTACAAATATGGCGTATTGCAAAATAACCCATAACAGTCCCACTACTGGGCTCGGGTTTCTCCTCTCAATGTGAAGGGGCCATAGTCCAGAACGCTGGCCAAGTGCGGATTGGTGGACTTCACACACCTTTGAGAACTTTATACAGAACTCTCGGGAGTGCAGGGTTACTCACGATGTTTTCCTTCATACAATTAATAAACAATTTGTCAGACACATTTGTCACACAGAAACGTAGTGCTAGAAATTCTACTTTTGTGAAGGTTATTGGCATGATAAATTTTAAAGATGCACCTAATGTGGAACTAAGGAAAGAATTAAATTATAAGGAATATTTAATTGTTGCGGTAGGAGTATTTAGTACGTGAAATGGCTACAGTCCGTCGATGGCCCACTACTGTGCACGGATATCTCCTCATACATGAGAGGAGACTCCATTTAGAACATACTCCTTTAAGCTGCACCAATGCGGATTGCTGGAGTAATCCAGGTAAAAAAAGATCTTATCCAAATACAAAAACAGTCGCATTCTATATCAACGTGACACTGATGGACGAGGAAACTTTATTTATTATATTGATAAGGAAATATTATTGTATGTGCAGTCCTTGACATTGATAAGGGCTGATTGATTTCTTAAAATTTATGAAAACTCAAAATTATTCAAGATAGGTCTGACATAACCTGATGGATTTACCACTTTTTATTTAATTAATAAAAAGGGAGAAATGGGTAATGGATGTCTATAATTGAACTGATTATAATGCTAAAGCAATGAACCATTTTATCTTAACAACTGTGCCAAAAGGTCCAGAAAATTTAGAGTTTTTCTTATTATTTGATGCGGTCATAGTTCGGCTTAGGTTGATATAAGCGATCGAAAAACTTAAGCATTAGCAGGCGCGGTCGGAAGGAGGAAGGGTGACGAATAGTGACAAAAATCTCGTGAAGGCTTCCATGCTTCGAGAGCACGTAAAGCTGTCGGTCCCGGTTATTATTATTAGATAGCAACCGTTAATCATATCCGAGGCCTTGGTGGGCATAAAATATTCCGACCCTTGAGTTGACCACTAACCCCTGCACCAATTCGTATTAGAGTAACGTACCTAGTAGAGAAGGCCTCGTCAGTATGTTCAGCAGTTAACCTCCAACAGGTTATGGATTGATGAATGGATGAAGTTAATGCTTTTAAGACACAAATTCAACGGAAACCTTGTGTGGTCCTACTGATCAGCTCAGTAAGCTCAGTGAGGGCTTTGTTTCCGAGTCCAGTAGGGCATTGTCAATAACATGCAACATTTCTGTTCGATGCAATTGGTGAACTATGAGGGTGTTTCAACTTACGTGTATTTGGACGCATTCGGCTGTTGCATTTCAAAACGATAGCTTTTCGTGATCTCTAAAGCACGTAAGTGCCCATACCATTAAATTGTCAATATGAATTTAATGAAGTATAACTCGGGTGTTTAGGCCAAATAACAAAACACTTTTACCATGAACCCGGAAAACCTCATGATTTAAAAAACACAATTTTACCTCAAAATCATTATCGCATTCCATAACGAATTCTTCGTATCCGCAGCTATGAGTGCTGGACAAATAACGCATAACAAAACAAGGGACCCGGGTCTCAAGATTCGAGGGTACCCTCCAGGCTTCAAGATACGTTGGTACCCGAGCGAGCGTACTCGTGCGTAGGAAATATCGTGCGCCTCTGGTACCACGCGCGCGCGCTATGTACTGAGCCATTTCTTCAGCCTATCGTTTATAAATACACGATTTCCAATTGCCAAGAGTTGATGGGAATGATGCTGCCTATATTTAGAATTTAGAGAATTTACACAGGGACATTGTCTCACGAAGCACATAGATCATTCGTAGCTGCTCTTCAAGCTTAGTTATTGGGAAGAAATATATTTTACGCTATTTTAAAATTACAGCATAACAATGATGTTATAATATTGTGTAATAAAACATTTCGTTAATTAATATGGACTTTTAAAGAGATATTTATTTTTGTCACCGCCATCTAAAGTAAAAAAATATAACTAAATAAATGCAATATTTATTTTAGATAGTTATGTTAGATTTGTTGATTGCACAAATTAATAAACTAAAATTATTTAATGTCACAGTAACAAATACCAGAAGCAACTATTTTCCTTCCAATGTCAAATAATTTAAAATTTTCCCAAAACTATACAAAATCTTTTTTTTTTTTAATAAAACCTGGTTCAATTGTGTCCTTCAGCTATAGAAACAAATTACTTGTTATGACCGCGTTGCAATTTAAAGTTGGATAGCCATGTGCCTATACATTTATTAACCGCTTTTCCTCATATTGAATACTATACTTAATATCCTCTGCTGTAGTTAATTTAGACGACTCACATAAATTGATGGTTAAAATAACATCCAATCGTTTAATAAATATTCACCTTTTTATTACAGTGTTAAAGTTTTTTTTCTAAAATTTAAAGATTGAAATTTAATTCGAATATAAATTAAATTTAATCTTTATTGGATTATCATTTAATGCATAAACATCTTCTGTAGTATACAGTTTTATATCAATAATTGCTTCAAAAAATCTCTGATTAGTAGAAAATTTAGTAAAAAGTATTCGTAGTTACTGTAAATTGTGCCGGGTTTTCATATGTGTTGATGACAAAATACTTCAAAATGCATCTATAATTATCATAAGATGAATTTTACTTACCTCTGAATGAATGCGATGTGTATGTAGATCCATGTAATCTTTTTCACCCTTAATTAATAAATTAATTAATGAAGTTAAATTTGAATTTAATTTATTTTAATTTCAAATACATAATACGTTCACATGTACACTTTTTAATCTATTTCGAATGACTGAAGTTATTTTGCGTACAAAACTGAAGGACGAGTAGGTATTTTAGTCATTCATTCTGTAAATATATTTGCCACAGTAAATATATTTGCCATTTAGTTATTTATCGGTTGTAAGTTTTTGGGTTTATGGAACCCTTACAGTTTGGCCATGTTCGTGCGTTCTTTGTAAAGTGCTGAAATTCTTAGTACAAAATAATTGTATACATATTTATTAATCATAAAGAATATATGTCAGAAAGACGTAGAATACATTATTGAAAAATATTTGCTTTATAGTAAAGTGGGGAAATTTAATGTCAGTTTTATTTCTTGACCTCATAACCTACACCTAAACAACATTTTTGGATAGGTAGCATACGACACAGACGTATTTTCTGTTTAAAGTAAGCATTTGTAATTCATTATATAATATTATTTCTTTTAACAAATTTGACATAAATAGGAAGATTGCTTCTTAATACTATGTCGCATTTGAATTCAATATCAGCGGGGGTCGTCACGGGAACCAGCTCGAAGTTTCGCAGAACCGAAGAGAGCGCCGACTTCATCTCCAGCATAGCAAACTTTTGACCTGGAATATTGGTAACTCAGAATTACTGTCTGCTGTGTAATAAACTTGTTGCAGTTACTAATGAAAGGAAATTGTGCTACGGAGGTAGTTTAGTTGCTTTTTCTTCTCAATGGTAAAAATTCGACTGCATAATGTAAAAAATAAATCCCTCTGGGTTTAAATTTGATTTGAATTCAATAGAGAACTCCATCAATCTGCATGGAAGCAGCCTGGTGGAGTATGCTCTAGGCCTCCTCAGAATGCGGAGCGGCCCTTGCGCAGTGGTAGAACATCAGTGGAAAGACAATTTACAACTTTACTAGAAACATGAAGCTTTCTATTGTATACATAATTTTATATTGTATAAATAAACTAATAAAAAATCATCGACCCAAAAGAGCAGAATGATAACTTCATTATGTCTATGAAAAGTTTATGATGAAGCCTTAAAGTTTGTAATAATAAAAGTAATTATTTTTAATTATCATTCAATATCGTACCTATACAATTCCTCGGTCCTGCGCTGAATGGTATGTACGCAAAATTATGGCGTGCAGCGGTTATCTCGGGTGTAAATCTATCGGGATCAAATTTCAAAGGATCTGGGTATATATCAGCTCGTCGATGTAAATCATATATGTGTATGTGACAATATGTCCCCTCCGGTACAGTGTAGTTACCTTAAACAAATACAGAATATGATTCTATACTAAAGAGCAATTTATGTAACCGTTATCAATTATGAATGTGCCAGTCAATTAGTTGCATTCAAGAAAAGTATTATTCCAATAAGTATTAATCTCGAATTATTTAAAATAGTACAAAAATGTATTTTTACAGAACTCACAATTACCTCGGTCAGGATTCGAAAATAAATTTTGTCATACAATTTTAACAAGTCAACAACATTCTTTTCGAATAGTGGCCGAATTCGAAGTACACTTGTAAAGCAAAGAGTTTCAGTTTCGATTTCCAACATAAACTAACTCGGATAATCATTTTTAATATAAATGGGTATTCACGGTTTCTTTTATGCGGGGAGCCACACCAGCCACCGTAGTCTTGCCGTGACCATAACTCATGCAACTGGCTCAAAATATCGGTATAATAACAAAGAGATTGTGAGTACGCGTTTATATTTAAAATGTTTAGTATCCACGTGGATGTTAGCTTAAAAACAAAGGCGATAGCCAGTTCAATGAAAACTTAGTGTTTTTATTTTACTTACTCAATTTAACGGTTTCTGAAAGTCTACGGCTGATGAACGGGACGGGAGGATAAAGTCGTAGAGCCTCCTTGATACATCTTTCCAAGTACATCATCTTGCTGCAATCTTCAATAGTAGCCTCACGTCTTGTGTCACCGAATATTTCTTGCAGCTCTACAACCACTTTTTCCTGAAACATTCCTGAAATGTAAGCTCGCTTCGACTGGTCTACTGCTAAGTACTGTCTAAGAGATTCTCCTCGTAGCTGAGGTGTTAGGTGATCAACTCAATATCTGATGTTTGTATACTGCAGCCTCTGACAAAGGATAAGGACTGCCAGATGATAACGATAGACTTAAGGGTAGAAGGAGTAGTAAGGGACCGAAGCATAGAAACGCTGATGCATTTTTGCAAACAACCATCTCTGTGCAAATTCGATCTGGATTTTGCAAAAAAAATTGGAACTTGTCAAGTTTGTATGGAAAAAATGACAGATCGTGCACCGAGTATTAAAAATAAATATATCAGGACAACTCACACACAGCCACCTGACCCTAAACTAAGCGATAGCTTGTACTATAGTGATCAGACAACTGATAAACATACATATATATTTTTAAATACATACTTACCCGCTTACACGGAACAAACATTCCTGCTCGTCACAGAAAAGTTTAATCTGGGTGGGAATCGATCCCACGACCTTTTTGGTGTAGCAGCCAGGTTCACTAACCACTAGACATACCGACCTGTCAATATTTTATGTATATTTTCCGATCGTGACTGCTTTTGCTTAACGCAGAAGATCACTTACGATAGACACAAACCACCAAATTCATGAGGAATGCCCTTAGTGTTTTTTAACAAACTTCTAACATGGATTCCTTTATTATAATACAAACATGCGCCTGAACATTATTCATATCAATATTTATTAACTGCTGCTTTTATAATATTCTAGGCGCTTTATATCGACGTCCATGTCTAAATATTTACTGCGATTTAGGAATGTTATTGAGATTTAAACCAAAGATACATATTTTTTGAACTGGCTAGTCTATTAGGATTCCATTACAGTTATAGTTTATAAATCCTACCAATATTGTACATACGATAGTTTGTGGGGATGTATGGATGTTTGTTACCCCTTCACGCGAAAGCTACTAAACTGATCTGAATGAAAATTGGCTCGTAGTTAGATTATAGTCTGGAATAACACATAGGGTACTTTTTATTAAGGTATCTACAATGCGGGTGAAGCCGCGGGCGGAAACTTGTAGTTAAATAAATATAAGGATGCTGAAAAAATATAACATTAGGTACCTGGGCAAAGGGATTGTTAGCAAGAACCATTAGGAACAATGCGAGCCCTGCAGCAGTGGTATCGTGTCCCTGTAATGATACAATAAACAATAAATAAGGAATCTTAGATTTCTAAAATAAATCTAGGAAACAACGTAACTAAATCAATAGGAAAATGAGCCAGTAAACAAAAGATACAAACAAAATCAAATTAGTTAACTAAATATTGTAGATAACAATTTTTGTTATTTGCAGTTTTTGTAATTAACTTTTTTTTAATTGACGCAGAGCCGAATGAATGCAGTATTGAACTACTCTGTGTCTAATCTGTCAAATTTAAAATCTTTTGAAATCAGAATACTTAAATTCGTACCGCCCAAGGACGAAGAATAAAGTCAATGACAAACAAAGGGTGTATGTACTCTATAAAGATGCTTCAATACTACTCGGTTTTATGGCCAGTCCGGTTTCTCACCCGTCAAATCTTCTAAACAATCTTAGTCAAGGCAATACTTTAAAAGTAGATTTTCTTTATTTAAAAAAAATCGCGCATTTAAAAGTTCTTATAGACCAAAATATTAGTGTGTTGAACGTGCAATGAGACGTTTTTTATAAGAAAACTGTGACATTGTCACCCATATTATAGGTTACAAATACGTCTTTGATATATGTATATAATTATATTCTTTCTACGCCACTCACTTCAAACATAAAAGTGTCCACTTCCTCTTGTATCCCAACTTCATCAATTAATCCATCTGTTTCAGCTGCAATTAATAAATCTAACATTGCTGTCTTATTCTTCCTTTTATTATAATTAATAAGAATATTACTATCTTCTACTTCTGGTATGACAATTTCTCCACTTTCAATCTTCATTTTTCTCTTTTTAATAACATCTTCAGTAAAATTACGAATGACAGCTAGAATTTTCTTTTGCAGTCTACCCCGCCAACTTAAATTGAAAATTATATCTGGATATAAGTACATTCTCACAAATCTTTCATAAGTAACTAGTCCAAGATCATGTATCCCTTTTTTGTAAGATACTCCAGCGGCTGTCGCAGCATCCAATCTTGTACCCATAGCAGTTTCTGAAAAAATTTCATCTCTCACTTTAGACACGGAATTTAATTTCGGACGCTCTCTATGGCTTCAACCCACAAATGGATTTTAACTAAACACGGTTTCTACTTATATTATATACCGTACCATAGTGTAACGAGGCATTTACTATACTGAATTATATTAGTATGACAAAAATAAATTAAGCGAATTTTATATTTGCCTTGAATTATAAAAGAATGCCTGAATTATGAATTTTATCGATAACATAAAGGTGAAAATTCGATGTAGAATTTTGACCATAAAGAACCATACAAAATCGTCAAGTTCGTATGGGAAAAATTCCAATTCGAATTTGCACCAACTATTTTTAAACGGGTTTTATTATTTTTTAAACTTGAAATACAATGTTGAAATATGTGTGTAGTTGCAAACCCATTAAAAAGTAAATTCTCATTTCTCCTTGTTCTAAGCTTAATTATATCGACAACGGAAAACAGTAACGACGTAATTCCTTAGAGTGAGTAATGAGATAAACATAGCTCTTTAGAATAAGCCATAAGTCATTAGAGTTACGTCCTTATTGTTTTCCGTATAAACGTGATTCTTTACACGTACTTACCACAGATAGAATTTAGAGTGTACGCAGATATAAGAGGAAGTACATCAGTGGGTTCCTCCATTGTCTCTTCTATCGTCTCCACTAGCCTACGCGCGTTCTCATTGAGAACGGCGAAGTATTGGCGCAACACGTTAAAATGGAAAGCGGGTGTTAGAATCTTTCTACGGTTCTGCCATTTCTCACCTATGAAAACACATTAAAATTACGTATCTAACATAATATTAGAAAAAAATACACAGTGTATGAAAACTACCAACAAAAAAAGGGAATGCAAAATTGCAGGGATGAATGCCCTAGTATAAATGTCAGCCAGCCATGACCCATGACCACTGGTTTTCAGTGTGGACCCCTTTTTCTGCATAGCTCAAAGACATGCATGTATGTACATTTTATGTTATTATTTTTCTATCATCTTCTATTTTATTTATAGTTTATTTATTACTTTCTTATTTTTAGTCTGTTCTTTGTTGCAACGCCTTTTTAGTTCTCTGCACAATCTCAAGGTTGGCTTTTAGAGAATGCTATTCAGCATTAAATCCGCCTGTTGTAACATAATATTTTGTTGAAGCAATAAAGTATAAACAAATAAATAAATATGGTATTTTAGACCCTTCATCCCCTATTTTAGCCCCCTCGACCTTTTTTCGAAAAAAAAGGAGACTATGTTTTTCTCAAGTTCTACTCTACTCGGTTGAGTAATTTAGACGTGAAAAAGTACAGACAGACAGAGTTACTTTCGCATTTCTAATAATAGTAAACATTATGTCCCTATGTTTTTAGACTAATATCGTCGCGGATAACTAACATTTTAATACAAACGGGTACTCTGTTTATAATTTTACCGATATTTCGACCCAGTTACATGGGTCGTGGTCACGTACGTAACAAGTAACAAGTAAAGTAAGTAATAATAATATAATAATAATAATAAGTAAGATCAATGCACATGTGTCTGCGAATAACATCATACCAGAAGAACAGAAAGGCTGTAGTAAGGGTTCAATGGGATGTAAAGAGCAATTGATAATTGATGCGGAAATACACAATCAAGT
>DWJZ01000203.1:0-39030 GCA_018249125.1 Asbolis capucinus
ACTATTACTAAATTACTGTGGCTTACCATCTAAGACCACATCGGCACTTACCATCAGGTGGGATAGTGGTCAAGCACAAATTGATAGAAAGTAAAAAAAAAGTTATTTAAAAGTAGTCTATGGTGTTAATCCAGATTATAATTTATAGCAGTAGCAAATTTGTGTCAAAGAGGAACAAACATCTATTTGTACTAACATCATATTACCCTGAAAAAACATAGACCCAGGCCCTTAATGATAAGTAAAGTTAACTTTTGCCCACGAGTGGAGTTTGTCGTAGGGCTGTTTGTTTGTTTTCTTTATTCCTTATCATCTGTAAAGTCACAGAATGTTACAGAATTATTCTTACATTGACCAACTTTCGTATAAAATTTTCATCCTCTACTCCTGACGTAGAAAACAATTTTTACGATAAAATAAAAAGTAGTCTTTCTCGAGCTAGAGTTTAGAGTAAAATTAATCTCGATGCCAAATTTCATCAAGATGAATTCAGTGGGAGATGTAAAAGCGTCATAAATAGATACGTTAGCATTTATTATATCGGGGATAAAGTCCTGTAGCCTAGTTCATTGTGGTCTTGCTTGCAAAGCGGTCTAGGGTTTGATTCCGGCAGATATTTACATGACAGATAAAGATTGGTTCCCGGGTCATGGGTATTATTATGAGTCAATAGAAATCCATGCTTCTCTCGGCACAGAGAATCCAAGTCCAGGAGCACGACTGTAAGAACGTAAAAAAAAAATGACAATACATACTTATGTGTGTAACAAGTGTACGTCTTACGTCTTACACATTTTAAAACAAACCGTACTACTAAAAAGTGTGGAATTTATCTAATTTTATAAAGCAACGCTGAACAGGAGTAAAACGACGTAAGCATATTCCTGGTCGGTAGTGGGTATGCAGGGGAAGAAATACACGTCTAGCCACTGCATATCGATCTGGCTAGGACGCGACGCCGGGACGGCTGCCGACGACTGCATTCACACCGATACCGACAAAACTGTGCTATTATATTATTTTTTTAACTATCTGTACCCGTCGCGCGTTGCTGCGTTTAAACTCATCAACCATGTCCAATCGATATAATTTTGGTGCTAAAATTTTCCAGAGAATTCTGAACAAAGTTGCTTCAGGCATTAGTCTCCCACCATCACAGAGTCTACGAGTCTACTAACAAACAAACATTGCTTTTTATATATATCAAATATTACTAGTTGTGTTTGAATTCATCTGCGTTCATTAGTTGAAAAAATGCCCTCTTGTTTGATTGAAAAAGATAAAAAAAAGGATTTTTTTACGGTTTTTGTAACATTTTCTATTAATGCTCAGTTCCTTTTGGTCGTAGACTGGGGTAATATTGCTAAAAACCTTCCTTTTTAAATTGACTATCCAACAAAAACCATTTTTTTTCAATTCGAACCAGTAGTTCTTGAGATTAGCTCGGTTAAACAAACAATTAAACTAAGTCATGAGCTTTATAATAATATAATAGTACTGTTATTAAATTTATTGACTGGCGTGTAGGTCTAGTGGTTAGTAAAGCTGATTACTAAGCTGTCGTGGGTTGTATTCGATTCCCAGAATATGTTTTTCTGATTATTTTTCTCTGATGAACAGGAACGTTGGAAGAGATGATTCTATCCTTAAACGGGGAAATAAGGAGTCCCTTTATATATATGATTTTAATAGCCTCAGCCTATTGGTCCTTACGAAACATGGATCTGTTTCCATAATTGGTGTAAGGAAAGAACAAGACTTAAAATTAGCGGAGACGTTTATATATAGGCATTCTTCGAATTAAATTTTAAAATTGTGTTCATACATAGATCTTTTTTTTGGCACTACAGGTCTGTATACTGAAAATCTTGTGTTACAATATGTATATTAACTGTAAATGACTGTGTGTTTAAAAAAAAATTGAAAATCTTGACATTCCTGACAATAATTAATAATTACGTAATACTTAAACGGAGGGGGCATTTAAGTAACAAAATATTGTAATAATTAAAGAAATTATATATTTTACAACGAAGCTATTTATATTATGGTTATAGGAAATAGGAATTGCCAGTTTTTTGGGAATTATTAAAATTAAATAAGAAAAAAAAATATCCGCTGTCTGCAATTTAATTACACTTTTGTAATATCTAAATAATAACTTATATCGTAACCCACAGCAGAATTTCCTCATGCATATTCTGAATGAAATGAATTCTATATTAAGAACATATTCGAATTGTAAAATTGAATATTAATAATACCAAATTACTTAAAATTATATTCGTTTATGGTAAAATTTTCCAAATTCAAATTCAGTGTGAGTATCGCGTCGTCATCGCGTAGGCTGCAGCCGTGCATGCGTCGCGCATGCGCCGCAGCACCCTCTACCCCGAATGTCCTCGTGCCCTTCCCAGCAGACTTTCACTCCCGATGCCCAAACTTAGCTATAAAACTATCAATAAACACGCAATGCGACTCTCGTACTACAATCTTCTGTTTTATTTGTACTGCAGCGGGGTTTTATTTGTTCATGACTTATATTCGGCTATAAGAGTTATTAATATTATAAATGCGAAAATTTGTCAGAATAGATGAATGGTTTGTTACTTCTCCACGCAAAAAGTACTGAACGGATTTGAATGAAATTTGGCATAGGGATAGATTATAGTCTAGAATAATATATGGGCTATTTTTTATCAACATACCACGCGGGCGGTGCTGCGGGCGGAGCCTAGTTATACCCACTTGTCCATATATACGAATTCATGTAGTCCTAGTGTAAATCCTACTAGTGTTATTAACGCGAAAGTTTATGAGTATGGAACCTTCGATGTTTGTTACACCTCGTGAAAACTACTGAACACATATGAATGAAATTTGGCAATCAATAGCTCACTAATCAAAATTAAAAATTAACTATACAAACCCACAAATTATAACAGTGATAACATAAAAATATATAAGATAAATAATATTAAACAATTCCTATCATAGATTTTAACGACACAAGCTTACACCTGCTAGTCCGGGAGAAAAACAAAGTCAAAAAGAAACTCCTGCTTTTAACAAAAATATTCTTACATTATAATATACATATACATATTCAGGTAGTGGCGAGCCTAAGGGATAATTAAACAATTTTGATTACTTTATTTACTACGACAAAAAGTAAATTATACTTAACTCAAATATTAAATTACTTAAACAGCATGCGATAAGTAAATCGTTCTTTAACCTTTTGACCGTGACTGCTTACTTTGAACCTAACGTATGAAGTTCAATTCTTTGAAACGGTCGAAAGGTTAAGGACATTGCAGTTAAAATATGCTGTATTCAAGTAATTCACTACTTATTCTTTATGTTATTTCATGAAAATGCGGTCAAATTGTTCTATAGTTAACGTTAATTGAGTTCAAAGTCAGTACGGTGTGTATAGCAGTGAACTATAATGAACGTACTAGAATTCTATGTCGTCGTGGAGAAAAATAGAAACCACAAACGTAGAATAAATATTTATCTGTCACTGTCTGCCGCCGGGGATCGAACTAGGACCCCCCGCAGTTATGGTCTAACTAGGCAACAAAGCTCACTAACAACGAGTACATTATTTAACAAAATCAACGAATTTTCTTCTTCCGTGCTAGGTGTGTCGAGATACAATATATCACCTACCTGGTCTGATAGTGTGTTCGAAAGTACGAGAATCTCTGTTATACCCAAAAAACCCACGTAATCGACTTCAATAGCTAATCAATTTATTTTAAAAATGTAATTCTATTTTTCTAATTAAAAATATACTAACTCTCTCTAACTAAAAATATACTGTAACAAAACTGATGTTTTAAAATCGATTTTTATTTTTTTTTAAACTTAATAATAGGTTTACTATGCTGTAGCTTTGCCTCCAAAACAAAACAGATATATAATTTTAAAAATCGAATTTATATTTTTTAAACTAAATATTAGCACTAGGTATGGTATGCTACAGACTACTCCAAAACAGACAGCAGCGGCGGCCGTGAGCGGTGGCAGTGACCTCGGGGCCTGCGACTGCACCGCCCCCTGTACTACTCTATCGTTCCACCCTACCACCCACATCAATTATAAAGCGAACCGCCAAGAATTTGGGTTCGTTATCGTCTGACTTCAAAACTGTTATAATACTGTTCAACAATAACAATTTTATTTTAATTATTGATTTGTATTGATAAATTATATGCAATCATTTAATATTTTGCAAATAACTGAAATTATGTATCTAGGTCAATTTTTAATTAATTTCTTTCCAAATATTTTTTTTGTAAAATAAACGCACAAAAAGTTTCTTACAAGGAGACTTGGCGTGATGAAGGTGAAATATGTGCCACGTGGAAAAATATTGCACTAAATAATTAGTAATTATAACGTTAGTATTTAATAATAATTTAAAGCCAAGTAAATAAGGATTTAAACACGTTTTCTGTTCCTCGAAGCTGATATCTATAAAAGTAATACTGTGATGTACAGATTATGCAACTGATTGTAATTAAATTTTTGATAACTCAGCTCGTCACCTAACTTTATCTCAGATCATTACAATCAGTATTTATATTAGCCACGAGAAACGTGCTAGATATTATACAGAATTCGTGTACTATCTCCAGCGGGTGATATAACTCGATTTTGTTATAGGCATATTCACGGTCAACATTTATCTGTCGATGAATATCACTCGTTATCTGTGAGCGTGCCGAATAATCGATCGTATATCGGTAAACGGCGAATTCGATAACACCTATGTATCGATTCTGGAAATTACACTGACCGAGTTCATGGGATACTATTTCAAGGATAGTATATTTTTCTATATATTTACTGTGGCAAGGTTAGAAGTAGGCTTGACGTAGGATTTTTTCTTATGACTTTATGGCAAAGGCAAATAAACGGCTATTCGATTTAAATATTTTTTTATGAAAAAATATGTTGTAAGATTTGGATTAATTGCAAATGTTTCTATGTTACTGTGAACTTTCGTTGGATGTCAAGAGAATTATTTTGAGACTAATCTCACGGGGGAGAGATGTTCCCACTGATTCTAAATCACGTGTTTTAGTATAAAAGAAATAATTAAGATATACATAGATAGGCATTATAGATACAGACTAAGATTAGATTATAGCGTTTCTTTTTAAAAGCAACGGATTCAAAGAAAGTATTTATATAAAAATATAGGTTTAAAAAAAAACTGCGAGATTCGCGGCTTGAGCATTTCCCGACATCTAAACCCTGAAATGTGAACCTGACGAGTCTGTACAAATTACATATGACTTTGCTAACGTATTATCGTTATTTCTTTAGACAAAAGCGGATTTTATTATAAAATTAGTTTTTATATAATCAGATAACAGTTCTGTACACAAAAAAATTAACAATTTGAAAGTTCGATATATACATATATATATCTTCAACATTATCAATAACAATAATTTCTAAAATACCTTATAATTCCAGGTATCTTGATATTTTGATTTTAGTTAGCGCATCTAATATTTTAATATTAGCGTACGCAAATTTCACATTAGAGATTATAAGTTATCGGAACAATTGATAATAGCTAAAGAATATAATGAATTGAAACATAAAAAAGTATGTATTGATAATCTATCGGCAATCAGATTTAATCTCTTCACTTTGTGTACGATAGTAACTCTGGAGTCTTGTAAGTACGTTCGTAGTATACTCATCGAGTCCTGTAGCCCTAGTAACTCAGTCTCAGATTTCTATAGGGACCGGTCCAGCTGGATTTTTTTTGGATTGATGTACTTTTTGACTAATATATTCTTACGTATTTTCCACCAATTCGCATTTGGGCGTTATAGGCTTCAGTATTAGGAGAGGCCCGTGCTCAGTAGTCAGCTAGTAGGTTGAAGCTGAACCCGTATATTACCCGATTTCCTGCCCTCCGTACGCATGTTAAACGTCAAGAAGCTGATTTTATTTTCTTTCATTTAGTCTTGAAGAAATTACAGCGAAGAAATATTATACAAAATATTCACGTAATTTATTAGATTAGCAAAAGTGCATTCCTATACGATTTAATGAAATAAAATGGCGAATGCGTTCAATAAATGCGTTGTCCAGTAACATCGTGCGTGGTATTTACAGCATTCATCACGGAACTGAAACTGTGTGAAGGTTACTATTGAATTACGGTCTTTGGAAATGAATTTTTCATGCTGATTTAGCTGCACACGTATGTGGACCGTACTAAATAACAATGCAGTTTATGGGCGCTTGGAGGTCATTACCTACATTAATTAAGTTTATTCTAGTTTTATACACTTTATATATTTATGTATAAGTTTTTTCCGACGACAATTTTTGGTATGTCCTGAACATATAGCGTTAATTTAGTTCGGCAAATTCACAGCAGGTAGGAGTAGGAGTTGTAAACTTTTTTTTACTTTAGATTTAAAACGTTATTAAATTCCCATTCACTAAATTATAGGATATAATTATGCGGCGTTAATCGATTTCAGATTTTTTTATACAAAAAAAGTTTCACTTCCATTACAATTTCATAAAACCACACGATAGCTTTTTTAAGTTATTTTTTTTTGTAGATAGCTAATAAAATATGTAGATATTAAAATAAGGCAGTTTTCAAATGTATTTTCTATTAATGTATTTTACTTGATGGAATATCAAAAAACCTGAATTTTGTTTAATTATTTTGACTGGAAATGCTGTAATTAAAATTTAAAAAATACATCGAAGTTTTTCCCTATCCTCTAGGATTTTTTAAATCTCTTAATTTTTCCGCTGCTCACAAGAGTTGACAATCAAAAAGGGGATTTTAATTTTAAATTCGGTATTTATGGCTTCAGGTATTTAACATTGCGTACACCTATTCGGAAAGATCATTGCACCGAGGAGGTCGTGGGTAAGGTTAAAGTGGAGTGGCAGTGGTTGCAGCCGTGGCGTTGGGCGGGCGGTGCAGGACACCTGAGGGCGGGGGTCGCGGGGCAGCTGCAGATTCACTTTCGTCCGTCCGGCGCGCCGCCACGCCAGTGAGAGAAAGTTGGCCGCGACGAACGAACGAGTCTCGCCGCGGCGGATCGACGCGAAGTAAACACCGATGTTGGATGGATATTAATATGTGCTAGGATTGTACTATTTGAGATTTGTTGCGGACTTTTTTGAGACTGATATGCAGTGTTACCCGAAGTTGTCGCCAAAGCGCGAGCCTGTTGAATACGAGATGGAGATGATGGGTGGTCGTAGGCTGGAGCTGCCCGCGCCGCCTGGAAAGGAGTTTCGCGCGCCCTGTCTCCTCCCGGGACCGGGACCAGCTCCGACCCACTCGGTCATCCAGTGCATGAGGCCTCCGCCGCCGCCGCCGCCGCCGCCACCGCGTCTCCTAAAGCCACCGTCCTTCGAGGAGCCATCCAGCTCTATTCCTGATCTAGGTCAGTAATATACATTTAATATATGTAGATTCTTCGAAAACTGCAATGTTTTTAAATAATTTTATTTTCAAAATCTTAAATCACTTAAAAATAAAATTCCATAACTTCCAGATTCAAATTTATTTAACGGAATTTTATAACAAAATTATACTATTGCTTGTTACATTTTTAAATATATCAAATACAAATTCCCTAATAAATATACCAATATTTTATGTTCGTTATTTAAGAAAAAAATAATAAAATTGCAATATTATTTTCAATGTTCCTTGGCTTGTGGATTTATACTTCCCGCTTCGGAAAATTGTAATATACGTTTACAGTTACAGTTTCCGGGTGATGACGACAACAAACGAAGGTCGCTTATACGGTTATAAGATCATATGCATTTATCGCTATATTACACGCACTCATTGTAAACAAAACATCGTAAAATGCATGCGTAGATAATTCTGATACTCGGTGATATAAGTTCATATCGTTTACGGATACTCATATTAGATAACTCAAGTTCATGGCGTAAGATGAACAAAATATTAGGCTTTTAAGTATCAATTTTCTGCCATAAAAAAAAATGACAGTTTGTTTTTTTTGGTTCCAAATTTAAAATTACGAAGATAATTTTTTTTATAATAATTTTAAGGGATAGGAAAACCTTCGGTATTTGTATGGTATGACACTAAAATTAAAAAAAATTAATATACAAGGACACTGAATAAACAAAGGGTCACTAAGTACTATCTAATTTACTTTCAATCAAGGTCAAACTCGTGCGCGAGTGCTAACCTTATCAGAAAATCCCCCTGACATTGGTTCGGAAAACGATTTTGCTGTTATGAAAAATAATGATGCTAACAACATTTTCGCGAACAACAGATTAGATAAGCATCACAAGGTCAGAGCGACATACGTGGTGACGCCGCGTCATTAGTGTCATTGAGGTCAGTGTGACATTGGGCCGATAGCACTGACAAAATAATAGTCGTATCTTATCTGGCAAAGTCAGAGGCGCGGGCGCAGGTGCGCGTGACCCCTGGACCCTGATTGCTTGGATCGCCAATTCTGATGTTGCACGTGACCGTATACGTACCCAATTGTTCAAACTTTGGCTTTGAGGTATGAGGATGTAAGGAGCCGGTAAGCAGGCTTGGTCGGATGGGTTATTATTGGCAAAAAATGCGATGCTCTGGAGGGCAAGGAATGATTTTAGGCTTGTTTGTTGTCGCCAGTGGAAGACTTCGAGACAAAAAAATCCCATATTTCACCACTAACCCCTATACTGATTCGCATTGGAGCTACGTAGCGAGTTTACTGTACATTTACTTCTGTTGTTGCCGTGCTCAGTAGTGGACTTTAAAAGGTAAGCCAATCCAAGTACATTTTATTGTATTGCTACCGAGCAATGTAATAAAATGTACATGCTACCGAGCAATGTAATAAAACGTACTTGTATCGACCTGGTGGTCGAGGTGCAAATTCCAACTGGAATTTTTCCGTGCAAACTTGTCAATTTGGAATTTTTAGCATACATGACATGTTCGTATGGTAAATTGATCAATTTTTTACCGAATACAGTAGTACGGTTCCATTCGAGGAATGTACATTTTGCTGAAGCAAAGTGTTTTAGAACTTTGATTTTTTATCAGATTTATTAAACTTTAGGGTCAAAGTTACATTGTCGCAGACACTATACATACTTAATGTGATGGAATGCTCCCGATCTGAATACAATACAATACATCCACTGTTATTTTGACCCATATACATGCATTATAAGACCAGAAATTAAAATTAACTGTAACTGTAGGCAATAGAATCAATTATTACTGATTTAGTTGTTTCTGTTTTCCAACAATTAAAAAAACCGAGATTCATATTTGGAATGACTTTTTTTTTAATATCTCATACTTTTTACTAGGTTTATCGAACACTAGGTGTATCGATTTTGATGATTCATTTTTTATTCCAAAAAATCATGAGCGACATGTCATGTCATGAGCGACATATGACGAGTTGTGTTTGAGATATCCCTAATGTGTATTTTGTTCAACGCATTTTATTAAATTGCAAAGAATTTTATTTATTTCATCTCAAACTATCACGACCTACTATTGAGTACGGGTCTCTTCTGAATGAGAAGGTTATTTATTTAAAAAATATATATTTATTATTTAATTAATGTCGACTAAATTAGTAATGTAAAAATTTTATTACTTGTCGATATAAATTGAAGATTTATTTTTAATGTATACTTTGGTTAAAATGTATTCGCGCTGTCCCGCTCAGACGCACGGATGAGCCAAAAATATCGTGAGCGCTTCCGTGCTTCGGAGGGAACGTAAAACCCTCGAAATTATTATTAGATAGCAATCGTTAACTCATATCAGACGCCTTCGATCATAAATCTTCCGACATTTGGACTGGACAATAACCGTTCCACTAATTCGCATAATCAATTCTCTAGGCCTCTTCAGTTACGAGGCCCGTGCTCTTTACCACTAATCAGTTATTGCTTAGTTTGGGATCAGACGACCGCGTGGGAGTTGTCTTAAGATATTTTTTATTTACCACCTATAGACGAATGACGTCTCTTTACCAGGAACTTACACCGGGCTCAGCGTTCGAAGGATTTTGCAAACGTGTGTCAATTGTGCGCAGATTGTGTTATCATTATCGTGGTAACCCTGCAAGAGCAAATTGCTTCCTGCTGATATTCGCGTGCGATGTGTATCTTGGTGTTTATCGCTTTGTGCCTCAAATAAGTCAGTTTGACACTACATTGTGTGCTTCAAGGGCATCGCTAATCACGAGACGTGTAAAGCTGCCAATTCGTGAATTACGATTGGGTACTAGGTAAGCAGGATTATGAAAAGGATGCTAAAATACTAAAAATATTATAGTTCATACACGTCACTATAAGAATGTTATGAGGTCCTAGTATTTTTTTCTTTTTCACAATCAACAAGTTAGCGATTTTTTTTTATTTATGACAAGAAATTGCCCTTGTTTCGCTTCGGAAGAATTGTCCAGTGGTTTCAGAGTTGTCATATTAATTTTCAATCTGTTATCCCGCGGGAACAAAGCAGTTTTCTGAGATTAAAACTATCCTATAGCCATTGCCCTTATATATGCCACAAACATGCTATATTTAATCTAAATTAGTTTGTTGGTTTCGGAGTTGCCATACTAATTTCACTTGTTATCCTGTGGGAACTTTCCATTTCCATATCCTGAGATAAAACATTATCCCATAAACATTCTCACAAACAGGTCAATTCTGTACTTTAATTATTTTTTGAAATTTTTGATACAGGTAGGCTTTGTTATCGATATAGAGACCAAAACTTTTTTTTTGGATTTATTGTCTGTCTGTCTGTTCGAGCTTTACACAAAAACCACTGGACAGATTTAGATGAAATTTGGCATAGTCGTAATTTAAAACCCGACGATGGTTAGTATGTAGAATATTTTTTATCCCAGAAATCTGATTTTTTCCCGAGGGATAATAGGTTAAAATTTGTATGGCAACTCTGAAACCACTGGACAATTCTTCCGAAGCGAAACGAAGGCAATTTCTAGTGGGCTAATAAAAACTTTAAGATAGAATCTATAGCGGTTGCCATGTCACCAAATCCTACGGTCACAAGGTCAGTGGTTTCTTGGCGACCAGCTGGGGTTGAAGGTGCATAAGGATTCCCTTAAGAAAACTTTTTGTTTAATTTGTTTTTTGCTTTTATAATTGCTGGGTTATTTACGAATACTTCGAAATTAAATAAATAAATATCTTTCACGGCCATCTGATTCCAAAATATGCTTTGGGTTGTTCTGTTGGATCAGTCAGCTGATTAACATAAATATATATCTTTCATATAAATAAAAATCAATGTTTGTTTGTATGTTTGTTTGTTTATGCATTATAGACTCTGAAATGGTAGGAGATAGAACATTTATGTCTTTAGCGAGTTGATGCGTAGGAACACGCGTCGGGCACAGTTAGTATTTTTATACATACATTCGACTATATAGATTTTGTTACTAGTAGATTTAGACAAAGATTCCTTTTCATCATAAACGATTTGGTGTGGGTGGAAATCGAACTCACGACCTCCGGCAGTCAAACTTGCTAAGCACTAGGCCAACACGGTCTCAATAAACGATGCATAACGTACTGGTAAGAAACATCAAATTGTATATTTTGCAACCTAATACTGATATCATTACCAAACTGAGCACATGGAAGCAGAATTTAACCTTGGTGGAGGTCGTGTGACGTCACTCGATACATAAATTGTTTCATAACATAACCGGGTTATTGTAATGATGATTCTAAAGACTATTAGGTACCAAGTAAATTCGTAAAGTTCTATTGAACTCCGCTCCCCCTCCCTCCCACGTCCCACCCGCTCGCTTTGACCGAACACGGGTCACGGCCAATTCTAGGTATTTGTACTTGATGAAAACGATAGGGTATATTAACTTTATACATAAAAATATGTTCAGAATTAATATTTATATTATTATTTCGTCTTAGGAACGAAGGCTTAAACTAAAACTTTAAATGAAAGTAAAAAAAATCACATGGTCCTTATAAAATTAAAAAAAAAAACATAGAATTCTCGATAGACTATCGTCGGCTTAATAAAATCAAAACGAAAACTTAAGCCAATTTTATTTAAAAAAAGAATACTTACAAATAATACACATTGCCTTCATTTTCGCAGATGTTTGTACAATTTTGTAATTTCAAATTTTACGATTGTTCGTTTATGTATTTTCGAAACATGTGTTGAGGAGTTTCGCTGTTTTTTTTTATTATGGTTTTCCGAATTCGTTTTAGATTCAAAAAAATTTACGTTAATCATTGTGAAATATATGAATTAAATTACCTATTTGAGTAGAGATGGAGCTACCAGTCGCTATAAAGATATTTTTCTTGTTAAAATATCTAGATACCGGATTTTGTTATTTAATAATATTATCATCAGATTCGTTCTCTAATACTTGAATCACTACTTTGTATTTAATTCTTTTTTACTTTGTTATAGTCGTTTCTTTATAGAATCTTTTTTCTTTTTTATGGTAACACAAATTTATTAAAAAGGTAACATTATCTAATGCCTATTATTTAACTGTGAGAGAGGTTCATAAATAAGTATATATTTTTTTGTTCCGTAGAAAAATCGTCCGTCGGTCTATACCTTTTTCTCGACTTTTGTGTAGTAGTGACCGTCTTTTAGTTTAACGCACTACTAAATTAAACTTATGGGTTGGTTAAACCACTTGGACAACATAAAAAAAATCATACATAAATTACAGCCGGTGATGGAACCATAGACAATTTGCGTCACAGGCCCAATAGGCTACAATAAAACATTTCAAAACTGAAACACGACAAAGGTTAACGTAATGGAAGAATAGGTAGGAAATAAAATTATTGTGTCAAACGTCTAATAGATGCACGGCCAAGGCCAAGGCCCAGCCGATTGATTCCGCGCCACTTATACCACTAACGTGCAGTTCCTCATCCACGGCGTACGTCGCTGGACACTATTGTGATCGAAATACGACTCCACCGCCGTTTATAGATCAGACACAAACACTGATGAATGGATTTGATCATTGCCACCCATAACTGTATCTCTACTGGACTCAGGCGTCTCACAAAATGAGGGATAGAAGCCGTAGTCCACTATTTACACTATCTACTTAACCTCGTATAAAGGATACAAGTAGCCTTCATTGGTCGGATTTGCGTCAGTCGTGCAATCGCGTCATGTGATTGGTTCATCAGGTGATGTTCGTTTACTGAGCACATGTCGTACGAATCTTACAGTTGATGTACATACATAGACAATATACATATAATATTGGACAATAGCTTTGTAAATGTGCCGTGCTAAAAACTTGATTTTGTATCTAGGCTTGGTAGTAATATACACTTATCGACCTCAAGGTGACCAAATACGTGATTAATGTTATAGAACATTTTAATGAACTAATCTTTTGTCGCTTCCCACGTCTCGTATATTTTTGACTGTTTAACCGACTTCAAAAAAGCAGGAGGTACTCAACTGTTATGTATGTTTTTTTGATTTATGTTACCTTAGAACTTTGAAAATTTTTTTTGGTCGAAAGCTGGTGCTTGCTATTAGGTCCTATTTTTTTAAAGCGACCTCTGACTAGTTTTGATGTAATAGAATACGTAATATATTCTATTACACAAAAACTTACGTACGTATGTTTTAGGCGTCTATGATATGACATCTTTAACTATTTAAGAAAAGTGAAAACTTTGCAATAAACGTATTTTTATTGCAGTTAAATTTATACTTCGACAATAGTTATTATTTATTTTTAACATACTTAATTTGTAATAATTTATAGTTTCAATAAATCTACGTAACTAGGTATATTTTAACGCGTGCCTTTTGTTTGGTTCGGAACTAGCAGTAGCAAGAGTAAGCTGAAGGTCGTCAGATAAGAAATCAGTTGATTTAATAAAAGTGAGGTATGAAATTGCTTTTGTACTCGGCAAGCAATAAAAAAACGAAACATTGTAGCCGGCCTAAAGTGAAAATATTTAAAATAAATACAAACACACTCCTTTGGTTCTAAACATGTTTTTGATTAAAAAACGACGTTAATGTTTATTTAACAAAACGTCGTTAATGTTTATTTTACATTTTCGTCACAACTATATGAAATATTCATTGATTTATTGTAATTAAAATGATGTTTATTATTTGAAGATTTTAAAGGAAAAATAAGTAAAGCAATCGAGTAAAAATAAGTAGGTAAATAGAAGTTTATCGAAGATTATGGCTAAATATCACCTGCGGTTTTAAAATAGCTTCACCCTGAGGGTATCATAATGTTAAATACGAATAAATAGATGTCGTTCCCTCGAACAATTTCTTCAAGATTCATACGTCACAAAAATTTGTTCTATCCTGCTCTCTTTTAAGCTATCTCTGTCAATGAGTAACGTCACGTCGATTTCAATAGGCGTCCTTAGTTGTTAGCGAAGAGTGTCGCAAACGCGTTGTCAGCTTTTTGCAAGCGAAATGTGTTTGTTGAATATTTGAGAACGCAGGGAAGATGAAGAAAGACGGAAATAAGTACAACATTAACGCAACTGAGATCAAAACTGACACCGTAGAATATTATTGGTGACCTAACGTTTCAAGACGTCAGAAGAAAATAGGAAATAAATAACATTTAAAGAGGAAAAGAGAGAGAATACTTCTGTTCTTGTTCACGTCGTTACACATTATCGTGACCTTGATTTGCGATTAATGACGATGTAGTCATAGAAACAGGTTAACAGGAACTGTACAGTACTTGATGAGAAGTGTTCTGATAACATATAGTAGGTACTATGAGTTACTTTGTTAGAATAATAGATCCCATGATATTTCATAGTTTTCAAAGTCATGGCAGTATTAGTTCATTATTGTAGTGTAGTTTGTAGTCTGAAGAAAGGTTCCATGGGTTCGATTTTCGGATAAAACAGATGAAAGCTTTCTACTAAGTTAGTGCGATTTACTATCGAGGACTTCTTTTCTAATTACCATCAGACGGGATTGTAGTTTAGGTTATTTAAGGAAAATTTTTGTTTCGGGTCATCGTTTCTTGTGTGTACTTATTTGTACGTAGTGCGTTTAAGTGTAGAAGCGTTCAATATATGTATGTATTTACCCAACTTAAATAAATAAATAAACTTATAAAACTGGGGGAGGTTCCGAGTACCACTATATTTTTCGTCATTTTTATTCATTGTATCGATTTTGATAATTGTTATCTGAAAGCAAGTGCTTGTCCCATTTAAATACTAAGTATTTTTTGAGCTTTCCCTAATAAAGCGTATTCAAATTTTGATTACGTTTGTAATGTTCTTATTTCAATTTATTGTCGATGTAATATAACGACAGAAACGAATTAAAATAATCAGTTTTTTAGTGATAGCTATTTCTTTCTACCTATGTATGTCCAACAGTTAAACCGTTATCCCGTTAAAATAGTAAAAAACCTAAGTAGTTGCCTTACACAATAAATATACATAGATAACAAGGAAAACAGAAGTACTCAAGGCAAATCACGCCCCTGACCCACGCACTACGGCTGTTGCCATGGTCACGGCCGATCGATGGAGCGGGATGCATCCGGAACATTCGGCCCCTTCTGCACTCCTAATCCGTCTGGGTTGTATACATTCGTCCTAGTTATATGTATGAAATAAACAAACTTTGTAACTCAAAGTGAAGTGAAAATGAAGTAAAAAAGTGTAGAAAATATTTTCATAACTTTTATGGACTTCATATATATAGTATCTGTCCGCGTTTCGCTCGTGTGGTATGTTGTTAAAAAGTTGTCTATAGGTTCTTCTAGATTCTATCCTTGTACCAAATTTCATATATATCAGTTCTATAGTTTTACGTGAAGAGATAAAAAACATCCATCCATCCTCGCAAACTTTACATTTATAATAATAGTAGGACTGAGATACATATAATAATGTTAATTTAACGCCAGTTTACAAAGGCGATTAAGTAGAGAAAAAACTAAGAAAAAAACTGTTACATGACATGAAAATGTATAATCGCAACCCTCAACTGTCCCATCTCTGGGCTCGGGCCTACACAAACAACGTGAGCGGTATAGGCCATAGTCCACCACGCCAAACTTGAAAATATAAATATTCTGCGGTTTTATAAAATGAGTATGAATTAAAATTGAGTAATTTAGGAAGAATTTGGGTGAAGAAATGTACTAAAGTTTTAATATCTATTTCATTTTTTAATTCTTTTCAATTTAATTACGTATTTATTATACATTACTATACTAATAAAACAAAGTACTGAAAGACACTACAATAATATTATTATAAAAAATATATATTATATAGACGTTCTATCGTTATTCAGGGTTAGTCAGCAAGTCATAAATATATGTTTTTTTTTTGGATAAATTAAATCGATAATAGGACCAGGACCAAAAACAAACTGCAAAGCTAATCTAACTGTCAATAAAACAAGACAGCGAAAATAATTAATCAAACGACAGAAGATCGCAAAACACGTTTACAGGCTGTGTTAGTGAGCAAGTGAGTCACTTGGCCCTTTAAAACGCCTACATCAAAAACCGTGTTGAATGGCGTTTAAACCCAGTTCTTTATGTTAATACTATGCATGCGATTGCAATGAATTTGCAAACAATACAAGTCTTGTCCTTTTCAATGTTGCACTGGTTTTAGGACTTGGTAAAGGGTTGTATAATGGGCGAACCTTTAGTACCAGGACAGCAGACGGAGCGAAGAGTTCGTCCGACCGCGCGACGCCCCTACGTCACAGCACGCTTGACGTCGCATCGGGTCATTGCACAGCCAGCAAAGAACGCGCATGCAATGTCGGACTGTCATTGATATATTTAAACATGAAGAATAGGTCACTTTAATTAAGCATATCAATGCACTTCGGGTATTTTTTATGCATATATACAATATACAGTTGGATTCCCTGTGGTGTTGACTGCAACCTTCTATTGCCCACTACAGAGCACAGGTCTCTCCTTATATAGGACTGGTCGTGACATGGGCGGGTCAAATGAATACTACATATAAAACTCGTAACCGTAGAACAAACATTCATCTAGTATATTAATGCTTGTGGTCGGAAATTGAACCCGGAACCCTTCGCCTTGCAGGCACTGTCACTATTATAAATTTCTCAGGTTCGATACTTATTGTATGAAATCCATGACACCATAGCGAACGAATTATTAATTGGTTTTTAACTGTTTACGCTCCTAATAATATAAATAATATTGTTTATAATATTTTTCATATTCTATATTGGGTACATGTACATTTTAAATCAGTTATGATATTGTATATTTTTTTGTGTAAAAAATAAACTTTCATGAATGACATGCACACGATTCTACTCTATAGGAGCAAATTACTCAATGAACATAATTTTCTGCAAACTGCATTCTGCGCCTTGCTCAAGATACATACAAGGTGTTCAACGACTCACCACCACAAGTATTCCTACCAATGAAATTTACGCAAAACTAACACATGCAAACCGACGTCATGTTGTATCGAATACGCAATACACACATGCACATTATATGCCCATCTCTTTTCCACTTATTTGAAATAATAGCGCTGTCGAATTGCATACAAATGCACCTCGCTGCTTTCTTGGCACGTGCACTGATCGCCTCCTCGGTTCAGCTGCCCTGGTAAATTGTATTGAAACTAAAAGTTCACGATCACACGTTCATACTAAAAGAATATTTATTTAAATTACAAAAAAAGACTAGTACCGGTAATATTTCCAGTAAAAATAAATATAAATAATTTTAAAATTATATTGGTAATGAAAGAATTCTCAAAGTTTAAACAATTAATTCTATCATCAACAGAAAGGCCGTCTGTGGCATCTTACGACTTCTTGATCCATCGGTATGGGATTCGATTAAATTAAATAATCGATTTGTCATTATAACAGTAACATCAGAGCCTATTGATCCAATCACATATTTTTTGTATTATTCCATTTTTCAGTTAGCTTTCACATTATTACTCTTTTACGTACCAAATCCTTATATTGGCATACCACATTTCATATAATGCACATAAATAAATTATCAAACATACAAATATATTGCTTTTGTCTCTATGTCTTTACATTGATATAAAAGTCTGCGTTAACTTCAATTTCCAAAAAAAGTAGTATACAAATTTCAGTTTTATAATATCACCACAGAAAAAATATATTGATTCATCTAACTTTGGATAATCTTCATAGCCAAATTTCGTACCTTAAAACACATCTATGGCTATGCATTATTAATAATTTATTATATATATAAATATTAATATTGAAAGGATATTCAATGTCACATACGTGCATAAAACAAAGAACGATACAATGATTCAAGTGTTATGGGTTGGTATAGAATTAATAACAAATAAATATGTAGAAATACTTATTGCCTTAATTGTAAAAGCAAAACAATTATAATTTGAGGTCACAAGAACAAGACATAATCGAAATAATAATCGAAATAAAATAAAAGAGACTCAAGCCTGTTTTACTAGTTCATGATGTTATTCTCAGGATTCTCATATTCCTCAATACCTTTGCCATATTCTAATTATATAGGTATAAATAATTATAGAATGTAGATATATTATATTCCTTTGCAGATGCGCAAAAAACCCATAGAGTAACAATACTACTATGTTTTGTTATCAGAACATTATTTTAAAAACTATTGACGTCATGTTAACCTTGTATTTATATGCAAGATTATTTTAGTCTTGATAGATTTAAATACCACAGATATAATGGAAGGTATTTTTCCTGTGACTACATACTTTTGAGAAAAAAAAATAAAAATAAATACCAAATTCTGACACACCTTTAAAGACCGATTGAATTCAAAATAACCTAACATAGAAACATAGTCTTATCAGTTTTAATATACTGGTGTAAAGTTTATTGGACTACTGAACAAATTTTTTGCACCATACGTTTATAAATTTATTTTAAAATTAAAATTATAACAACATTAAATAGTGAGAACAATGATTACAATAAAATTTTGTTAAAAAAGCGATAGTGTAAACTCACTATTAATCTTAGTGTAACTAGGTATAACATGGTGACTCACCGGCAAAGTCCTTCAAATATAAAAGACACCGAAACGTTGACTCCTAAGATATAAATCAAATAATGACTTAGCTTAGAACACAGATTACCTTGTTAATCCTTATAACATAATATTTTGTTAAAAAATGTAGCATAGTTATTGTTTAGATGTAACTAAACTACATTTATTATTGTCACTTAGCATCCTAAACAAAATATAAATTAAATTCATTACTCAGAAATTAAATTACTCTTCGTACTCGTATTTGCTTTTAATCTAACTAGGTGTCCCAAGTTTAGGCGTACCTAAAGTAAAACAAATGATGTAAATAGCGTCCCTGTCATTGACTTGTCACGTAAACGACAGTCGTGTCAAAAAACTAATTCAAAATGATTTTTATTCGTTTTTTTACATATCTCGCTTATTTTGATACTTTGATAAGTTGTTACGGCTCAATATTTGCTTGTAATGCGGTTATTTATAATCTCCTGGTATGTTACTGGCAAATAATTTGGCAGAATGTAAAAAAAATATATAATATAAAATTAAAAAATATACATATATTGTAATATTTGTTGACGATGAGAAAAACAGAGTATATATCGTTGATAAAATGTGCAGAATATACGTATGGTTGGGTGGCGTAGTGATCGTGCAGCGGGCGCCCGAGAATGCACGCGACTGCAACAGAGTACCAAGGCAACATAAACAGAACGATCTTCACTGGCACGTAAACGCATGAGTTGCACTGATGCATACGTCGATTATAATTAACTCGAGTATGTTGTATCTCGATAATAACATATGTTGAACAACTTGATAATCACTGGAAAAACAAATACTCTGACTTTAATTGAAAAATCGTTATTGTGTCAGATTTCTCACAAGAATTCATATTTTTTGGTAAAATACAATAATAATGAATAAATAAATAACGTTTTCACACTTACTATGCTACCCTGTGACGCGGTTGGCACACACAAATAACATCAATATTCTGACATGACTTATTCATCTATTTTGACGTAAGTGGTTGCCCTGTCCAGGAATTGAACCCAGGACTTCTCACTTCATTGATCACTAGCTAAACTATAGGGCCGATAAAATAAATCAATAAAAAATCCGCTCTTACTAAGCTTTTTAAGAATTAAATTAATATTTTGAAAATACCCACGATCACAATAGTTTAAGGGAATCTTTGAAAACAGTTTTAATATTAAAGGTAATATTAAAATATCACTCATAATATAAATATTATTCTGTAGATACGAATATATAATATTACGATTATATTATTAGCTCCCGTCGTATTGGGTTTGTACCTATTTATACCTGAGTTATAAATAATGTATTAACAGAAGGATCACGTGATTTCTGGCTGGGAGGAAGTCAAAGTCGTATTATCTCATCTACAAAATTCCGAACAGTTCCTTTACTTTGTTTTCTTTCCAACATTGAACTTACTAACTGAACTTAGATATGTTATATGACAATTTTCGTATTAAAATTAATTAAAATATTTTTTTCCTTTATCAATCCACGCTGGAGCAGCGTAATCTGAGCTTTTTATTCCAACATATATACATAGATTTAATTCCCAGTGCTTTTCAAGAAATAATGGGCATTTTGAAATGAAAGAATCGTTTTTGAATTAAATGAAATTCAAACGTTCTGAATAATTAAAAATATTTTGTAAATAAAATTTGAAATAACGGGTGAAAAATGAATTGCAGGAAAAAATAATATTCTATACTCTCGTTTCGTGCTGTCCACACAATAAAAAAAAAAGGTATTAAAATAAATCCTTAAAAGTATCAAAGTGCAACACCGCTACGACACTGAAAGCAGATAATGCTCTCGCTTTTACTCATTACCTGCTGGCCGTCGAGTCGAAGTAGGTGTGTGTTACACGCAATAGGCATTGCTTTCTAACCAGTGAAGGTGATTAGCACTAGTTCAAGTTTAGTACGGGGGGGGCGCGGGCGCAGTAATTGTATCGTACATCTAACGCCGCACGGGGCAACGAACGCACGCAGCTGCCCGGGAAATAGATCCCGTCTTGACTATTTCAGAACGCTTAGATACCAGTCCTGGAACGTGAGAACGTAAAAAATGATAGTACTGGAAATGATATCATAAATTGCAATATTCCAGGCCTGCTCGCCGTAATGTATTCTATTAAACTAGAGGTTTATGAGTTTTTTCTCGGGGCCCTTTTTCTTAAAACGCACTTAATGTACACAAGTTTTTTATCAGTGACTAAAGCTCGGACTAGTTGCTCATGTTCACTTTCGCGAGTTTTATTAAATAACTTGTTGTCGTTTTATAACATTTTTCATATCTGATATACATACTCGTATCTATAAATACAATCGATATCGGACGATTTCAAAGTGTCAGGGGCGCGATATGACACAATCTGCCGTCCCACATCGAAGTTCACCGGGCCGTTGCACTTTATACGAGAATCAGATGCGCGTGCGCACCCGATGCGAAAGTGATTCACGTCATCGCTAGGTACTCTCTCTGTTCGAGGTGCAGATTATAGGGTTTCACTGTGTTATAGGATTGAATTAAATATTGCTATTTGCAGTTAGTTTCGCTGCAATGTTCATTATTGTCTTCGTGCTGTCATTTTAAAGTACATAATGTAAAAGTAAAGTAATACTTTTATTAAATAGCAAATTTAGTAGTATTGTAATTACTGCAAAAAGTGTTTTAAATTCGTCGTGGTAAATAATAACTTTAAATTTTTCTCTGATGACATTTTAAGACTATTAAAAAATTGGAATCATACTGTTCAAAATATACCACTGTCATTTTCGAAATATGTATAAGTAATGTACAATTTATGTATGTATATACTAACGCCAAACGTTCATACAAACTCGTATAACAGGCGCACATAGTTAACAAGTAACTAGATATAAAAGAGTCTTGAACTCAAGCGGGGAATGCAGGCAATAGAAAAAAAGTGCAATGTTAGAAACATCTAAGTCGGGTGCAGTGGCCGAGCAGTGCCAGTGACCCGCGGTGCAAGTGCGCGCGCGCAGCGTAGCGCCGCTACGGCACGCTACGACCTTAGTAGCGACGGAAAGTTGTTTCCGATGACAAAGTTGGTTGTAGCTTTTCATTTTCTCCTCTATTATGTGTTAAATATATTTATCTTTAAGAGCAATTTTAATACCATAGACTTTGTTGAAGACATTTTTATGTATAGATATAATTTTGCCACTAATATCGAGGCCAACTGTATTTAAAAAAATCGTACTCCTTAAAAATTAATTTCTATTTTTCTCCTCAACAGTAATCTGGAGAAGATATGTGTCTTTTTGAAAACTTTGTCTTATTTTAGTCGGTTTGACGGAGTACTGTTTTTGTCTACATAAAGTACAAACTCTTTTTCATGACTCAAAGCTATGAACCATTTGAAGAAATCTGATTAACCATTCAAACATAACCTCAATCATTAAGAATTACACAATAATGATTAACACCAATGATTATATATATATATATATATAATATTACCACATTTAGTTTGTTATACAATATCCTATTAATATAATTAGCATTGCCCTTTATATTAATGAAGTTAATATCAGTATTTGGGCCACGACGATGAGTCATACGACCTTTATACCTTCTGCTGCCCTAGTACATGTAGACGAATATCCTCTGGAAGACCCCATGACGTAAGTACAGGATCGATAGCGGAAAATCCTCTTCAGCTGCCTGAAAACAACATGACTCATGGAGCTATACTTGAATACTTTTTTGTATTTCTGTTTTGTGAGTTATATGAGTGGGATTACTTTTTATTTGACGAATTACTTCTTTTATTTGAAGTGTTCAATATTATATTTATGTCTAATATTAGAAAGTTTACAAAACATAGATAGGTGAATAGCGTGAGAGTGCGTTACTCTTTCACGCAAAAACTACTTAATGAAACTGAATGAAATTTGGCACAGAGTAATATTATTGTCAGGAATAACACATAAACTACTTTTTGTACGTGAATAAAGCTGCGAGTCAAACCTAGTCTAAAGTTTAAAGAAATCGGTTCATTGTGTTATTACCTAATTGTATTCAGTAAACTCAGTGTCAAGTGCCTCAAAAATTGTATTCCAAGATCCCCTCGTTCTCGTGAATTTAATATGTGAATTAATTCAAATATGTATTTGTAATACGGTGACCGGAGGGCAAAATCACCATTCGGCCCCAACATTACATATTCTAAATGTCCCCAAAATTTTGCTTTGGAATTTAGATCTTTAAGATACATTGCCCCTTGTTTTCGTGTCTTACGTCAAATTTACGCGGCGCTGAACCCGTCGCGCGTTACTACGCATCGACTGATCAATCATGTGTCTGATTGATATCTTTTAGCATTACTGATTGATATCATTTACCATTTCTGATTGATACCATATACCAAAAGCTTTTTTAGAGATTTCTGAACAAAGTTGCTAAAGACATCACTGCCCTATTTCGTACCATTTAAGAGTATATACCGGACAAATAAACATACTTTTTCCATCATATATCCATATGGTTCTCAAAGTTCTCAAAACCAGATGTTTTCTTGGATAGATATGGACATTCCAGTGTAAGGAGACAAAAAAAATTGTGCTTATAAAGTGTATAAGAAAGTACGGGATACTAGATCGATATTTATTGAGACTAAAATTAGCAAATGTTTCATTTAATAGATAATTAATTATTTAATTAAATAAAACAGTTGGACCATTGATGTCCTATAGCTAGTTTATGATATTTTAAAGACTGGTTAAAGACGAATTTCTCCTTTTCTCCTTGTGTAATTAAAAATTGATTAATGTTAAAAGTACTAACAGACAGAAGTCTTCAAAGACATGGCAAGGAAAGTGTAAGCGTTATAGGAATGTTATACGTACTCACGATATACGTACGGGTACTCACGATATATTTTTTTTTGTATTTCGACCTGTGGAATTCAACATATAAAACGGTGTTTCAAAATCGAAGGGGACTTTGGACAAATTTCTGAGTGTGATGTACTTATTACAAACAAATTATCAATGGTTGTAGGAAATTTTGAGGAAAAATACACTTTTAAAAGTTCTTCATAAAGAAAAACCTTACCCCACGGAATGTCAGCTTGTACAATACACAAGTACCGCAGACTAATTCGCTGAGCGAAATTATGTGCAATACACCTGCTAGTGCGTCTACCACATTGACACAAACCAGAGGGATTACTGAGTATACTCGGGCCTCTAAAGTTCTCCAACGTGACCGAGACTCTCTCACATTGTGATCGAAAAAGTTAAGCAGCTGCAGGCGCGGACGGTACGAAGATGGGTGACCGCTAGTGGTAAAAATCATGAAGATTCCCTGCTCCGGGAGCATGTCCATCGGACCTGGTCGTTGTCGTTAAATAGCAATCGTTAAGCCATATCAAAACTTTTAGGTCTACGTAAAAACTTTCGATATTTTGGCCAAACCGCTCTACCGTATTAGAGCAACGTGATGGAGTATAGGCCAGGTTTAAGGGACCCGTGCTCAGTATTGGGCCATCAATAGGTAGAAGCCAATGGTGTTATGTAGATATCAATTGAGATTCAGTGAGAGCCAGCGTGGGCAGTTTTTGCCGTGGGTTGTCTCCGCATACAGATGTGGCAGGCCGACGACCCTCGCCCGGCGGTTGACCTCGGTCGAACCACCGCATTAGATTTCCACAGGAAAAACTAAGTCCCTGGTACACTCGTCGTTAATGCTTGCTTAAATCGCCTCTTAGTAATCATACTAATATTATAAATGGCAAAGTGTGTGACGATAGATGGATGTTTGTTACTCCTCCATGAAAAAACTACTGAACAGATCTTAATGAAATTTGACACAGAGATAGATTGGAGTCTAGAATAAAACATAGACTACTTTTTAGTAACAAAAACGTGACCGAAACTGTGGGTAGATACTAAGTACTTATATACAAAAATATGTAATAAGGAGCCAATTATATAACCATTGACTATGTGCAATAAGCTAACAGGACACCATTGGTTCATTATTTTATTATTACGGTATTAATATTACGGGCCTATAAAATACTCGCAATAACTTGACAAAGTTTTATCGTACACAGATGAGCGGTTTCACTGACGAAACGCGGAAATATTTATATGTATATAAACGCCATCTATTATTGATTCGTAGAACTAATTTAATTTGCATTAACAAAGACCGATACTTGAAAAAAGCTATCCTTCTTTTTAAGTTGAATTCAAGATATTTATATTAATATCGGTTCAGGATTTAACTGGTATATCCTACTTCTACCCTGGCCAATCATGTCTGGGTAGTTAACATGTCGCAATTCAGCTACATGTCTTCTGGTGATAACTGAAAGAATTATGTTCTTAAATGTTTTTCTTTCTGTACAACATTTTTGATGGGACCTAAGTCATTAATCAAAAAAAAACATTTCATGTATTTTAATTAAGATTTAACTTAATAGTACTTAAAGTATTTTAATCCTATATAACAAAATTAAAATATTCATATACATACTCGTTCAAAAATACTTCGTTTAACAGTCAACCATCTTCTGAAATATGGAGATTTGGCATCGATTTTGTTCTTATGTTCTGTTCATTTACAGTACAAACAAAAGAGATAGAAGGACTTTCCTCTTGTATAACCAAGAAATGTACTAGGGGAGAAGCGATATTGGCAATGAGCTCTCGCTCGCGGCCAAGGCCCACGCGGTCAGGGCCGTACGTCCAACTCCATAATATATTTCAAATGCTTCGCTCACTAGTCTCTAGCATATTATAAAAAGGAAAGATGTGTTTGTTTCAGGAAAATAAGGCTCCGATTAATGAACCGATTTGAAAAATTATTGTAGTATTATGAAACTATATTGTCCGTGATAAATATAGGCTATAAAATATTTTAAAAAATGTTAGGTGTCCGTAAGAAAATTTCCATAATGTATCCTAATGTGTGGCGAACTATTACAAAATTTTTTATATGGCGGATGCCGCGGAAATTTTTGACAATAGAGCAAAGTGCTCAGTACATGTCAGTCATGTACTACAGTTTTATAGAGGACATTAATGTCTACAAAAAAGTCTGTGACACCATATGTCTAACTGTTACAGTTATGCCACAATAACTTCTGGTAACTGGTCCTTGCGAAACGAGGGCGGTTTGCATTATATAGATTCACGTTTAGAAATACTATATAAATAATGCATTATAATTGTTGCCACTTACTCTCAGTTAGGATCTTAATCAAGCATTAACTTATTTAATATAGGAATCAAAAGTCAAAGTCAAAATTCATTTAATTACGTGGGTATTGAAAACGTCATGAACGTTATGAATGTCAAAATTTTATAATATACCACCTTTTCTGAAAGGTGCTATTTTGAGTAGAAGAAACGGCGTAAGAAAATCCTCAGCACATCTTTACAATTAGTAAGTACATAATATACAAAAATAATAAACAAGAAAAATTAAAACTAAACTAATATTACTGCTATATCAGTCATATATAATCCTTTTTCTACAATTTTTTATTAATTTTTAATTACAAAATATTTGCCGTAATTGCTTGTAAATGGAAAGACACATTAGTAATGGTTATATTTAAAAATAATTATATAAACTTTCTGTAAACTATCAAAATAAACAAAATAAATTATTGAATTACTTTAACATCTTAGTTTACATAACAACGACGTAGTTAAAGTTAAGATTGGGAAAAAAGGGTTTCTTATATTTATATTAATCTAATATTTATATATCATTTAAAAATAAATATTACGTTGTAGTCAACAATCCTACTAAATAACGTTCGAATATCAGCGACAGACGAAACACTTCTCATATTTTCAATTTTTAACTCATTAGCGCAAAATAATCTAATGTTTAATAAGAAAATAACAATAAAGAAGTATCTTCTTCAGAAACTGTCTTCGCACACGTAGTTATTTCTATGGCACTGTAACTTAGTTAGTAGTGACTGCCAGCGAAGCGACAAGTCCTGGGTTTGATTTCTGGTCGTGGCAATAATTTATATAATGATAAATCTGTTCTCGTATGTTTTAGATGTTCTCAGGCAATTAGTATGTGCGATCCAGATCCAAGGGCGTTTGAATATGTCAAAGCTCAATTGAAAAATATTGTAAAAATTGTTCAAGAAAAAAGATTCAAAGTGGCCCTTGTACACAACGGAAGTAACATTTTCTCATTGAGGAAAAGGGTTTTGTGATCACGTAGAAACTGAAGCCTCTAAAATAGTGTATTGTACGGGGCTGCGTAATGCATGTTTGTATGTACCGGTACACAGTGCGGAAACGAGGTGCGTCGGGCTTCTCCCGTCTGGCCTCACACCCCCGGTCTCCCTGTCTGCAGACCCCCCGCCACCCCTTGCACCCTCCCCCTGTAATTCACTCTCACTAACCCACTGCAGCACAGTCAATCATGCATATCGTACAGTCTAATTCAAGGCAAAGTCAGGTTACGCTACTCGTAGCTGTTGGATGCTATCTTGAAATTATTTTTTTTATTTAGTATAAAGGTTTATAAAATAGTATAAAATGCCTGTAAATACTTTATTTAACATTAGCTGATTAATAGAGAAGTTTTTTAAATTTCGAATGATTTGAAATGTTTTTTTAATGTTTTTGGCCGTAGCTAATTATGTCAGTAGTGTAAATATTCTGAATTGGTGCAAGAATTTACGATTTTTTTTAATTCATATCTCAAATTCAGATATAAATTAAAATTCATTTGTACGATAATTAAGAATGATTAATTTACAATGATAAAAAACAATGAAACATTACGTGCATAAGCGTTACTGTAAAGTATTTCTTGATTGTTTTAGAACGATATTTTTTCACAATGGAGCTTCATACAAAATAATACGTAATTAACAGCTTTTTACAATTACCTATACTTATTGCGACACAGTTAATGGTCAATCAAATCACTTCTTAGTCGAGAATTTGTATAGAGATTTCAGACGGCGATTTTGAGCGACTCTGTTCTTGCAGTAAGTTTAGAATTTAAAACTAAAACATTATCCCTGTTAACGTTGTTCAAAGTTTGTAATAGAATTCTGATTCTCGATGACACGTGAAGAATAATTGTAACATACAGTACCTAAGACGAGTAAGAATGTGTCTACGTGGAAACCTTTCACTGAAACAGCATATAATCTTTCTTCCTGAGGTTTTACACACACTATATCAATCAAAAGCGTCGATGCATTCTGTTTTTAAAATGTGTGCAAGTAGTCGGTGAAAGCGCCGGGGTAGCGGGGTGCGGGGAGGGGCGGGGAGGGGAGGGGAGGGGGGTGCGGCAGGGGAAGTGCCCCCATGTCTAGACTGGGTCGGTAGTTTTCCGGGATTCAGCCGGCTTTGACTGCAGTCTCGCCCACTCGTACATCCAGATGTATACCTAGACGGTCTGAGGACCCTCGCCGCATCAGACGCAGTTTTTGTATTACTTTTCTTTATGTAGCCGAGGGTGGAAAGCTCTTGTCTGCGGGGAATCTTTAGAAGGTAAAAGAATAGGAAAGAGGCAATTACACAGTTGAGACAAACAATGTCAGGGACATGTTTGTACATATGTTTTATCGTTCTCGTTATTTTAATTAGAGAAGGTCTAGTTAAGGGTGGCGAGACACGTGCTGCTTCAATATCTGAGAGACGCTTTATTTTAAAATGCAACTTCAATAGTTATTCTGTTTCATTTAAATGATAATTCTATTTCAGTTCTGTCCTACGATAAGTTAAAAGAATTGTAATTTTTCCAAATTCTTTTCAAAATATACAACGGAAAGATATGCCCTTAAAGTAGTCGTTATAAGTATTAGGTATCCATCCGTTCATCAGCTTTTCAACGTCCACTGTTGGACATAGGCATCCGCCATAAAAAATATGGTATTTTGTACAATTTTTGGACAATAAAACTTAGAAATCCGAATGGTTTCAATATAACGATATTCGAAAATTTTGTGTATATGGAGTTTCGAGTACTCTGAGGATATTTTGTCTAAAACATTTCCACAACATTCGTTAGATTGAATTTTCATTCACATCAAGGGGCTGATGGAGAATTAACATGGTCCGACTTCAGCATGTTTTGGCTACTTGCTGGTGTTTACATGACCATAGACAACCAGTTATCTTCTTCCTAACCAGGCAGTGTTCCTGTCAACGCCGTCTCCATCAATGTATTGAAGCAATGTCATAGTCCCACAGACTCCTCAGTAATTAGGACCGTGCACAGTGGGTCAGTGGACTGATGCGAGTTCTTTTATCATTCGATCAGATAAAACAATATATAAATATCTCAGGACAACTCACACACGGCTATTTGATTCCAAACTAAGCATTAGCTTGTACTATGGTGTTCAGACAACTGACAAACACATATATTGTATATATTTACATATATAGTTATATAGATATTTTTATTTCACTCAGGTATGGAACAAAGCAATCTTTCTCCTCACAGTTGGTGTGCTTAGTGAACCTGACCGCTACTCCGAAGGTCGTTGGTTCGATTTCCATCCAGGTCATTGAGATGAGCAGGAATATTTGTTATGTGTGTCTGAGTGTAAATATCTATATAAGTATGTATTTAAAAACATATATGTATGTTTGTCAGTTGTTTGATTACCATAGTACAGGTTAACGCTTAGCTTGGGGTCAGATGGCCGCGTGAGTCGTCCAAAGATTATTTATTTATTATTCTGAATGGGGGTCGCACCAATGAGATACGGCTTAGTAGTCAGGTTCACCAATCACAACACTGATAGGCAACCAGGTTACAATCGAAAATCTATTCAACTAATCGAATCTATTCGACTAATCGGATAGATCTTAGGATCTGAATACGAAATCGATTTCAGTCACCATTAACGACTTTTCATTGGTTGGCTTAGGCGTAACACAGAGAGTAACTTTCGCGTTTATAATAATTTGTCAAGATAGGAAGTTGTATCAATAAATAATTATGGAAAAAGGACCGCATTGCGCACCAAGACCAGGTGGACTGATAACCTGAAGAAGACAGGAGTCCGTTGGATTCAAAGTACTCAGGACTGGTCAGAGTGGCGCAAATTAGTCATATGTCCACCGCTGGACATCCAAAGGATGTATGCAATTGTTGGATAGATAATTGTGGGCGAAATATCGATTCAGTAAGTATATTCTGGTGGAAACTACTATATCTTGTTGCATGTTTACCAGTTCATTGAGTAGTTCTAAATAGAAACGCTGCTTCCACTACAAACAATAGGCAGTTTCCTTCTAATCAGCTTTTGTGACACCAATTGTCTATCTATTCTGTGTAAATGAAACCACAGCGTGTACCTAACAATGATGTGTATAATGTAACTGGCGCCATCTAGCGTAAAACTTTGTAACTAATAAATGTCAGGACAACTCACACACGGCCATCTGATCCCAAACTAAGTATTAGCTTGTACTATGGTGATCAGATAAGTAACAAACATACATATATATTTATAAATATACACGTATATAGATATTTTTATTAAACCCAGACATAGAACAAATATTCCTGGTCATAACATGAAAGTTTGCCCTGGGTGGGGATCGAACCGACAACCTCCACCCGTCGACTTAACTAAATCCAGTCACACATTACACTCAAAAATCTATAAAATAACAAAAAAATAGGTATGTATTTTTTAGAATGACAGATTCTTTCTTGGTTATTAACATTCGTTAAATACAAAAGCTGGTATAGTAATACATTTTTAATATATTAAAACAAATAAAATTTAATGAGTGTTCAGTTTATTTACATAAGTGGTGAAAGTAGACATTAAAATATATCAAAATACTATTACGTGTTTTCTAGTCTAGATATTTTTATTTAATTTAATTTAAAAAAGTAGTTTTTATTTTAATATTAAATAATTTTAATTTTTGTTTTCCTCGATAAATGTAGGACTTATTAAATCATGCATAATTTTTTTAGTGACTTCAAAAAAAGAGGTTATATATTCAACTTGTATATATGTGATATTATTAGAAATAAAAATGTTCACAGACGTACTCCATTAGGCCTCCCAAACATAAATCCAGATATATATGTATGTATTTCCACTCATTTCTTCGAAAGTGATTGGATATTGACTATTCTTTTTTAAATGACTACATTTAAGTACATCAACTATGGGAACAGTGGCAATTTTGCCACTAAAACTTAAAGCCACTCACAGTATGCTGAAGATTCGAGCTCCAAGTTTATGCAATATTATATATTTTTTATATTACTGTCTCCGGATATAAAAAGAACTAGTAGACCAAGTCAATTATGCCATAATTTTTAGTTAAATTTTATTATTTTTTTACTCGATATATTTTGTATAAATATATAGTCTGGGGTATATATTCTTTTGGATATACATTTTTTATATGTATATGTTAACCAAACCAAGCATGTAGGTAACCTTTTTATTAGGTACAATAACGTGATGCTCGATGTTGACTCTACCTGATAGTAAGTGGCAATGATTTCTAAGGTGTTGGGCGCACTAATTCAAATGCCTGTTCACTCTTTTCTTGAAGACTCCTACATCACATACATACTTGGTTATCTATAATCTGATCTGCTACACAGATGAATTAGAGGCAATGCCGAGTTCTCAGATATTTCGCGCTAACGTTACAACGAACGAAACTTGTACTGAAAGAACGGCCCTGTTGAATTGTATTCTAGTTTTAAGAGGGCCCGGGTTCGATTCCTGGGCGTTGCATATTTATGTAATAGACAAATGTTGTAGAGTTATAGATATTTTTTGTGATGTTTATTTGTGTTTTTTATTGTCACCTGTAAGGAAACCTGGTGCAGGTTCCGGGAAATCCTTTAAAATTGAGTTTAGGGACTTTTTGAGTCATCAGGTTCCACTTCTACGTGTTATATGTGGTTAGCAATCCTCTTTTATTTTTATACGCGATAAATGGATCAAAGCTAACAAACTGATAGACGTCACTCAAGGCTAGATATATCTGTACTGCCAATTTATTTCCTCTTCATGTTCCTATACGGTTCGCCCATCAACATTTTATACGCAACTAACAGCTGTAGCGTCGTCCTTTACTAACTGTTAAGAACTTTGTGAGACAGACTGAGTCGTTTGCCCTATAAGACCACACAAGACCCAAGTTTAGGACCAGCTTAGCAGATTTCCTGGCTCTGCTGCGCGAAATCTTTGCGCAATCAAAGTAAGAGTCAAAATATTTTATATCATTGTAGGAACATCGAAGTCACTTAACGAAAGTTAGAAGATTACATACACAATACTCATTCATTCTTATTAAGATACCTTAGAATTGGTTGCGGATTTAAAATCCATAACCAATCCCACTACCTAATGTCTTTGTCATAAGTAATAAAATACAACATGTGTATTGCACTAGAACATTCTGGAATCAGTCGCCAAATTAGTCGTCGTGTGCCGGCTAGAGCTAATTCTTCTTTTGGTCAACAACACATCATTGATGCTTTAGATCTAATGAGCAGATGTGACGATAAAAAAATTAAGAGAAATAGAAAAATTAATATGTTAGTGGCTTTTACTAAGATAGTGCGTCATACATCTTAGACATCATCTCCACTTACCAGGTGAGATAGCTCAACCAACTTCTACTCGTTTCTCGGCTAGTCCTATAAAATACCATCTCTTTCTCACAATAATCTATTAATCTATATCCCATTGCAATTGCCTGGTGCTAGTGGCGCAGACAGAACGCTTGTACCGAAATAGTGTAGCTAATTGTGTTTCATAACATCGCTGAAGGGTCGTAGCTAAGGTATATTTAGCGGGCGGGGAGCGGGCGGAGGGGGGGGCGACGCGGAAGCGTAGGGCGGGCGGAGGGCGATGACCGTGAACGTGGGGCGGCATCGATTGAAGTGCCATACCCTCGCGCAACGGAAAAGTGTATGCCACACCGCGCTTATCTTAATGTGCCCCGTTATAATCAATAGTATTTTGGGTGCACGTGATATTATTTGTGATTATTAACTTGCTCGTTATTTAATGTCGATTATAAATTTTGAATGGATTTTTAGTTTGTAACTTTGTGGTATTTTAAATAAACGGCTATTAGAGTATTAGGTTATTATCGAATCAAATATATTGTTTGGTATTTTAGGTATATTTTACTTATTACTAGTTGTACTTGTTTTAATTTGTCAACCATGTGTCCGATCGACATAATTTTGGTACCAAAACCTTTTCAAGAGATTTAAAAACTAAGTTGTTAAATACATTAGTGCTTTATCTGCATTTCAGAGGCTATAAAAGACAAACAAAGTTTGGTTTTTATATATATTACAATAACGCCCTCTAATCTGAAGTATAGTAGTGATGACATAGGTTTCATTACATATTTATTTTTTATTTCATATTTCTATCACAGCGTTCAACCGTGCCATGTGAAAGCGGACTTAGTTACGCGTCACAGTACAGCGATATAATGTACCTATTAGAAGTAGGTATATAGTTTGTAGGTATATAGTTATTTATATGATACGCCGACATGATTGTGACGTCATCATTGAATTATAAAATACAGCGAAATGATTTTTCAAAACCGTAATTACATACATTATTAAGATAAAGTCCAACTAAAATTGTTTATTTTATGTACGTATTTTTAATACACTTTTGAAAGTATTTCTTTGGAATCTACCATCGTTTCGGTAAGGTGCCATAATAAAGAGGAGATGAAACGACGAAAGAAACTCCTCAGCACATCTATTCAAAAATCTCGACTCGACTCGGCACTGAGGAGACCTAGACTACTTTACGCTTCAATGGTTTGGTTCCCGCCGTCATAATTTTAACGTAAGCCAATTTACCCTTGCCATTAAAAATTCTATTCATATCACACTTTCTTAACCTGAAGTGGTAATGCTTAACAAAATTTGATAGACTTTAAATCCTAAATAGACTTTAATAGCTAATTTAGTGTGCTATATCATCTAACAATCATAAATTCGTAAGAAAAAATAATATTTAATATAGGTTCAAAATCTCTACAAAAACCTTCTCGATAACACTAACAGAATATACTCGTAGAGGAATATACTACAAAATTCCATAACTTCTATCTACACATCAATATATGTACAATAGCATCTGTTTTGTACAAAATATCTTCCAAAACTAGGGCGTTATTGTTAATTGAATCAGCGCATCAGAGACTATCTGTGCTCGCGGGTGTACAGCACACGCTCGCGGGTGTACAGCACACGCTCGCGGGTGTACAGCACACGCTCGCGAGTGTACAGCACACGCTCGCGAGTGTACAGCACACGCTCGCGGGTGTACGCACTTCCTACTGCAATATCGATCGCGGCCATGACTTCGCCCTTGCCCGACATTCAACCGCCCGTCCCACGCGCCCCCTGTCTACCCACTACCCATCTAGCTAGCTAGCTTATCGGTTGTAATTGAAGTTTCTTGCATTTTTCTCGCACTGAAACTTCAAAGAATGCTTTTATGTTTGGCGACTACCACCGACCGTGTACTGATTTGCTACTTATCAGGTGAGATCGACGTCAAATATTTAAGTAGTTAGATAAAAAAGCAGTCGTTATAATGCATCAAAAACACCAAAATTATATCGGCCAAGAATAAAGAAAATTGTTTACGAAATTGAAAATAAAATGGCGTCTAACGAAGTTCGTTTTCTTTTTGCAAATTCAATGATCACAACAATGGAATAGTTATATAAATATAATTTTATTGTCATTAATTATAACGTACGGAATCATGAGTAATGATGCTTAGTTATTTTGTAAACACGGAAATTTGGTATGACCGTGAAAAACATCTGTTCATGTTGTATTACAGTTATATAAAATAGATTTTGTCCACTGATAACCTCGGTTGCTATGTGTCCAATCTTAATACTTAATGAACTGGACATCAGCCGAGAACTGACGTCATTTCCTGGCCTGTGTGGACTAGTGGTTAGTCAAACTACTAAAGCGGTCGTGGGTTGGATTCTGATCCAGTTATCTGTAAAGAACATGTTTGTTATTTGAATGTGTGTAATAATGAGCCGAGAAGTGACTCCGTATGATGACGTCATTTCCTGACCTGGTTGGTCTAGTGGCTAGTCCAACCTGACTAGGCCAGTCATGGGTTCGATTCCTACCCAGGTTTTTTTTGTGTGTAAAAGAGATTTTTTCTGTAAGGAGAAAAACGAATCGGTGTAATACAAAATATCACCATGAGTGTATGTTTAAAAATATATATGTATGTTGATATTTTTATGTCAAAGAAAATCCCATATAAGACAGTTTAATTAATGCATTTGAAGGTTTAAAAATTTAACACATTTTTTATCCAAAAAAATCACTAATAACAGAAGAAAAATAAAATAGACTTTTCAAAAGTACTCGAAATTTTTGCATTTTCTTACAGAGTACCTTTTTTTACCCTCTAAAATAACGATACACTTTACCATACCTTGAGACATTGAAGGGGTGTGCTCCCTAAGGGTTGTCTGTATGCATCCACATAGATATATTTGCACCCTCGTGACCAAAGCACCCCAGTAACTTTAATTCCGTTATTACTTCGAAGGGTAGAGGGTTGAGTCAAATTTAACCTCCCCTAACATTTTTCGAAAGGTAATAAGATTAAGTAGCATTTTGGGCTGTTTTTACACAAAAAATACTGTCAATCCACCATCCCACCTGATGGTCTAGGTGGTTAAGGACGTTAATTTATCAAAAGCCTATTCACTCTTAATTTAAAGACATTTAATTTTAATCGAACGGGAACACTTGTATTCCAGTCCTGCGCGGTGCTCGTGATGACGCAAAGCAAGACGTTCGTGTTGGCGGAATGTCTACGACGTCTGTATGTTGACCATAAATAAAAAAAACAATGGAGTGTCATGCGATTTTCAATAATATATATAATGATTTATGGGGTAATATTATTTATATCATTAAGGTTTTGTTTAATATGATTGGAAAATCATGTCAATAACATACAATATGAAAGATATAATACAATGACGTAACCTAAAAATAGAACAGGAAGCTACTAACGTTATACAACCTGGTAAACCTAGTCGAATTTGGCTGCCATCTAGTGTAACATGCTGTAACTAAATGCAATTGGGGAATAGAATCAAAAACCTACAACTGGATTCAACATCACGAAAACCTGCACTGCTTTTCAGTTATTCCCAAAATTACATCAACACGTATTATTCCGAAAATGTAACCTTGAAATAAATTTTCCCGAAAAATACCTTAAACTAAATTTTTCCACATGATATTAAACTACTCGTAGTAACGTGCTTAGGACAGCCACTGTTATTTACTGATAAAAATGTCCTGCGTCTTATTTCAGACCTTAATCTATCGTTGTTACAAATTTAATCCAAATTCGTTTAGTAGTTTTTACTTGAAGGAATAACAAACCATCCTTTTGCATATATTATTAGTAGAACAACAATACATTATTAATGTACGGAAAATGTTCTAGAATCTTCTTTAACTTTTCTATCGGTGACGTACCTGTTACCTATAAAACTATGACGCTCGTTATATAACTAGATAAGAATACAAAAACTATTATATAAAAGAAAAACCAAACTAACTTCAAAATGGCCTTGAATTATACTAAACAATTAGAATATTTTGAACTAAACATCTCTTGGAGTGGTTGTCGTTTTATACGAGATACGAAAAATCATGTAACTACATAGTCCTGTGCCCCTGGTACACAAAACGTTCGTTGAACCCACTTGATGACCAGTACTGAGCAAGGTGTCGACGACGATCCCACCTGATGGTAAGTGGCGATGAAGTCTTCGATGGTAAAGCACACTAACTTAGTAGAAACCTATTCACTCTTGACTTGAAGACATTGTAATCGAACAGAAACACGGACGCGGGTAACTTATTCCAATCCTTCGCGGTACGGGTGATAAAAGACGAGGCGAAGCGCGTCGTTCGTACTGAGGCGGTCTTAAGCATCCACCACGCTGCTCCAGTGGATGCGGAATCAAATCGGATTGATGGAGGGGTTTGCGGCCAACCCAAGTGTTATTATGCTTGGCCTCATGCTATGCTATGTAATTATAACAACCGGGACCGACAGCCCTCAGAAGCATGAAAGCGCTTTTGAATTAGCCACGTCACCCATTAGCTTAACTTTTTCCACCACTTACAATCCAAACAAGCCGAGCTAGGACTTATGTTTCCACTTTTCACGTACTTGAAGAATACTGTACATAATGAATATAGTACTGTACTATCGAATATTGGTTAATAGACAGATCCAATCATGGTGAAAACATTAATGTTGTACATTAAACGCCTCTGTCTGCGTGGGATCGATCCTGGAGCTGTGGACGGCAGGTAAGGTCACTACAGATATGCTACAAGGCCGTATATAATTACGTATTCGTTTAAAAATAATCCTTACCAATCTTTGTGCTTAGTTTTTGTGTTACGAGCAATGGTTTTGTATCACGTTTTCTGCTCAAAATGAGGTTTGAGGTGCTACAATGTTACGAGGTACTATTTTATACGCTGTGATAGAAGGTGAAAAAACAGAATTCTTGAAAATAAAAAAATAATTTGCAATTTTTTTTTCTGTGTCTGGGTGTAAAAATTTATATATAAGTATGTATTTAAAATATGTATGTATGTTTATCAGTTGTCTGATCACCATTCAAGCCAATGTTTAATATGGGGTCAGATGGCCGTGTGTGAGTTATCCAAAGATATTTATTGTTATCTGTTTATAAATAAAAATAACGTAGCAAACAAAAAGAAAAAGTGTAAGTTACGTAACAAATAAAATGTCAGCATTTATTTTGTATTTCTATATATAACATCGTTACGTAAGCGTTAATATTTTATAAAATAACTATTTAACAAAAGGATGACGATAATTATAATAATATAAATTATTATTTATAGTAGCTGTTATTATTTAAAATGATAAGTTATAACAAATTATATAATAACAGAACTCCAGTCTTAAAAATATATTTTTGAAAGTTGGCGACACGTAATATTTTGGACAGACCAAAAAATCATGTTTTAAATAACGATTTTGAGCTACTAAACAATATAAAATAAAGTCAATTTGTCTGTCTGTTCGCGATAAACTCAAAATCTGCTGAATTGATTTTCATACGATTTTCACTAACAACTAGATCAATTCCTGTAGAATTGTAGAATCAGTCAAAGTTTTGTTAAAACTGGAAAATTATGTTAATTGGTGAGAAATACGGAAAAAATCTAGCCATTTGTAACAGACCACGCAGCCGAGGCCGCAGGCGGATCTTAGTTAATTATATTCTATATTAGTAACAGTGCTTGCTTCGCTTTGGTATAGCTAAGGGGCGCAGACGAGATTATTTTAAAATCATTGTTTCATTTCATTGACATGATGTCTTAAAACTCTTTAATTTTAGAAACGGCTGTTCCGACTTGAATGCTGTTTTTACTAGCTGTTCGAAGCTTGGATTAACATTAATCCATATTTATTTATAATCAGTTTAATGTTTTCGCCATCTTCAACGCACAGACAGCGACCAGTTACAGAATTATTGTATACTAGAGTCCGCCCGCGGCTTTGATCGCGTCATGTTCATAATTTCACGCTCCGTTCCTATAAATATTCCTATAATGTGCTTTGTAAAATAGTATCCGATTTAATGAAATTTATGGTTCACAAATTTGGTCATAGTGGCTTCCATATAAAAGGTAGATATATGCTGTCGCGGACTTTTATTTAGAACTACTCCAGACAAACAATCCTACAGTACATCATCTTTGTGTAACTCCAATGGTTTAGGCAGCGTACGCCAAGATAGCTCTCAGAGGGCAGATTTTT